>BJCM01152450.1:0-12151 GCA_018326385.1 Flaveria bidentis | reverse complement strand
GTTTTGCTAAGCAAAGACCTGATGAAACAAGCACATAGTGCAGATGTACTAATCCAAAAGATTCCCAATGAGGAACACATCCAAATTGGATGAATCTACAAAAGCAATACATTCCAAGTGAATGAACAAAATAATCCTATCATGGATCACCTTCCAAAGTGAAGTGAAAAGAATCCTAATGTGGATCATCATGAAAAGGATCAAAGTAAAAGAATTCCAACGAGGATCAGTGAAAATGAGTTCTCATAACTTAAGTAACCTCGTAAGGAAAGTTGTGAAAAAGTTCTACCATGTACTGTATAAGGATGGTTGATCATTCCATGCTTATGTGTGTGAGGTACATATTGAATAATTAAATCAACCAAAAACATGATAAATATCATTTGCATCAAAATATCAACCTGGTATGAGTTTAAGAGGACAAACATACCTTCAATCATCAAGTTCATAAACATGTCGATTTTATAATAAAGGATGCACATGTGTAATGTAAGATTGATATGATCCCAAAAAAAGATATACTTCTCCTCTTTATTAATAATCAACATCATACTTAATAGATTTTAAATCTTTAAAGTTTCTATCCTAAAGTGGATATAAACTTTAGGGGGAGTAATTTAAAATTTTAAAAGTTTTGATTAAGTCTATATAGATTTTTACTATATCAATTAGTTTCTTAAAAATTAAAAACAAAAGAAAAAGAAATGCATGTGTGGATGCAGAAGTTATACCATAATGTCTCAGCCTATGCAGATTCTTGAAAGCATGAAAAGTCCAAGATCAGTCAAAAAATGAAAAACTAGTATGACTTCTGACATACAAGTCAATCCAAGCAAGAATTGACAACCTCAATAGTCAACAACTTCATAAGAAAAATCAATTAATGACATCTCTTCATAACATGAAAAACCAAAACAGACACAATAACTTATGATTAAGTTCAAAGTTAATGCAGGTAAGTGCATTGGTTAATGTGGGTGAAGGTAACCCATGCATATAACCAATGCGGATAGCTCTTTATTTCCAAGTGAAACTAATGCGGACAAAGAGTGTACTCTACAGCATTAGTGTGTTACAAGTATACACGAAAATTTGAAGTGTTAAAACCTATGCGGAACATAAAATTTCCTACCGCATATGTCAATGCGGATAAAATGTTTTTCAAGTGCTCAACCGCATTTGTCAATGCGGATAACACTTTAAGTGTCCAACCGTAGTTGTCAATAAAGATAAAATTTACACTTCCGCATTTGTTTTTCTCATCCGCATTTGTGGATGTGTATCTTCAATTTTCATGTATTTTCAAACAAAAATAAACAAGTTTTTAATCTCTTCTGTCACAATGAATGATGAAGTAAATGTGGATTTTATTCTATCGCATTTGCTATAGTAAGCAAATACTGACAAAGTTTGATAAGCCGCATTCGCTATAGTAAGCAATGTTGAACAAAGTTTGCCAAATGCATTTGCTACAGTGCACAAATACTGATGAACTTCGTTTATCCGCATTTGCCACGGTGCACAAATGTGGATGGAAGAAAACAGAAGTAACAAAACTTCCGCATTTGCTACAGTATGTAAATGCGGATGCCTAAAAATCGCAAGTTAAACACTTCCGCATTTACAACAGTAAACAAATGCGGATAGTCAAAGGACTTTAAATTTTCACTTCCGCATTTACAACAGTAAATAAATGCGGATAGTCAAAGTTCTTTAAATTTTCACTTCCGCATTTACAACAGTAAACAAATGCGGATGATCCAAAGACTTAAAATTTACCCTTCCGCATTTGCTACAGTGACTTAAAAATATGACCGCATTTGCTCTGAAACTTGTAAAATCTTGTAAAAGACATTATTTGACTATTTTAAGGAATATAAAGGGTCATTTAATACTTTTCAAATTTAAGAGATTACACAGTGAGACGAGCGTAAAAACACTGTACACCCTCTTTGATCATCATCATCATCAACAACCAAAGATTTTAGTGTGTTCTACTCAACCTGTTCTTGTCATCGAATCTAAACTACAGTAGCATTGAAAGAAAGGTGATATTTCCAAAAATCTTTCATGACCTAACTTTTGGACTGTTGAACCAAAATTAAACGAAGAACCAAATGGTAATAAAGAACACCCAAAATCTGATTTATTCAAAGATATGTTATACATTTTTGACATCAATGAACATGCAAACTAAGAGGAATTCTACCAATCATGAAAAACCTTCATAGTTTTGTTCATCATAAGAACAGAGTCTGATGAAAAATGAAAATGTGTAACAAATTAATGAAATAACATCTAATAAATGGTTTATTTAAACTTGAAAAATAGAGAAACTATGATTGTTCAACAACAAATTCACCAGTTGATGTGACAACAATAAAACAGTAACTTCAAACGTTCATCTTTGACCATTAAAAGTCAAATTGATAAAGTGTGCACATGCTTTCTCATCAAAACTAACACATATGTCATTTATGCAGATTAAATGGCTAATCTTTCATGGAGAAAGCTCCATAATGTCAGCGGTTATTTAGACCCTGATGTACCCGAGGCTGAGGGTCTCAGAGACATGATCAGATTCATCTCCACAACTAGAGTGGGTCATGCTATCACTGTTAGACCTATCATATATGAGAACCTCATAAGGATATTCTGGAACTCTACTGAAGTGATTGAGGTGGATGGTGGTAGGTCTTTATTGGGAAGGATTGATTATGAGCATACACTAACCATTACTGAAGAAACTGTGAGAAGATGTATACAGTTTGGTAATGATGCAGATGCATCAATTGAGCTAAATGATGATGATATTATTACCTTCTTTGCTGAGATAGGATATGAAAGAGGTTTTGAAGCAAAACAGATTGTGAAAGGGTTAGTAGACTTGCCTTGGAGGTTCCTGATCCATATCTTCCAACACTGTTTGTCTAAAAGGAAAACAGGATGGAATGATATCCCAGTTACTACTTCATCAGCAATTTGTGCTCTATGCACAAATAGGTCATTCAATATGTCAGCTTATGTCTTTAATAGTCTACTCTTAAACATACAAGAAGGAAGGAGATACAAATTCTTAATGTATCCAAGGTTCATCCAATGTATCATAAATGAAGAATTCCCCAATCTAGCTACTAACGGACCAGTTCTAGATATTCCACACTATGATGCTAAGTCATATAGATACATCAAGAAGAGGGATCCTAGAAATTTTTATAGTGGAGCTCACTCACCTCTTCTACCTTGGATGCTTCAACAAATTAATCCTGAAGAACAAGTTGAAGAACAACATGCTCCTACAAATGAGAATATTGAAGAACAACCTGTTAATATTCAAAACACTACTGATGAGGAAGTTGAAGACATTGATAGGCAAAGGTCAGTGTCACCCCAATATGATGCAGGGGGTGATTCTCACACTGATCTTGAAATTCATGATTATGCTTCTCCCTTTGTATCTATACTAATCCCATCTCCACAAATAACCCCACTACAAACATCCCACTCTTCACAAATTCCATCTCCAAAAAAGACCCCAACACCTCACAGTTCACAACAACAATCTCCAAAAACACAACTCATTACTTCTCCACATTCATCTCCTATTCATCATTCACCTATTCAATCAGCCCAACCAACCCCAAATAATACTGAACCCATTGAGTTTGGTGACTCTGCCAACTCCTTTGAAAGATCCAAATCATCTTCTCATAAAGATGATGACCCCAACAAAATGCCTATCAAGAAAGTTGTCTCTAAAACTGCACCTTCTATGAGTTATGCTGAATCTGGTATCAACAAACCAGATGAAAAAGATGAATTGATCTCTAACTAATGCAAAAGATTGGAAAGTTAGAAAGAGTGCTAAGCAGAAGAGCAAGTATTATTCAAGACAGACTTCTTGAACTGGATGAGAAGGAAGCTGAGCTGAACTCATTAAAAGAAAAATATGATTCAGAGAAGAAAGAAAAAGATAAAGAGATTGAGAAGTTAACATCTGATCTTAAGCATTCAAGAGAAGAAATCATTGGTCATGTTGACACTCTTGCCATTTAAACCATTGCTATTGAAGAACAAGAGGAAATAATTGAAGAACAAGCTGAGATTATAACTAAGTTGCAAAACCAAATTGAAAATCTAAACAAAAGAGTCTTGAGCTTGAGATGTTGATTGAAATCATGAGAGAACCTGAGGCTGAAGCAAGTAAAAAAGATAAGGAAGGATTTAGAGTGGATGAGATACAATTTTCTTCAGAAAGTGATGGAAAAGAAGAAGATACAATTAAGTCAAAGAATGAAGAGTCAAACCTAGAGATGGTGATCTATTCTGAAAAATCAGTTGCTACACATACTGAAGAGAATGAATATAGAAACATGATGAGTGACTTAGACAGCTTTTCATCTGAAGAATTCATAATTGATGATGAATTTTGGGATTTCATTACTGACCAGAGGACTAACACTAAACCCATTGTGGTCATTCCTCAATCTTTAATTCCCTTGAAAAAGGAGTTGAGTATGCAAATAGTAGCTGTTGTGTCATTGTCTGAGGAACAAAAAATTATGATCAGAAAGTACTGTGAAAAAGAAAAGGAAAAGGAAGAAAAAACAACTGATGATTATGAACAAGTACAAACTGAGGCTGAAAAAGTGCCTGAGGAGATTGAAAAGCCTGAATCCTCTTCTGGTCCTTCACTTCTAACCTATACCAGAAAGAGAAAATATTTATCTGAAAAAGCAAAGGGCAAAAGACCAATGGTGGAAGAAGAGCATGTGAAGCAAAGAAAAAGAGATGATCCAAGAAGCTTGGCAGCTATAGCTGAATTCTTAGAAGAACATGAGAAGGCTAAGGCTCAATTAAAGAAACAAGTTGCTTTTATTGATCTGGAAGAAGGAGAAATAGAAGGAGGATATGATGCTGAAAAGACTGTAGATGTGGATAGTCCTGTGCAAAAAGAAAAATCTATGGATGAAATGGTGATAAAGGCACAAACAATTGACCTTATGATAAAAGCCATGTTCCTGATCAATCATGGGTATGATGTTGATGAAGTATTTAGCATGACATATGAGGGAATGAAAGCAGAAGAAGAGAAAGTCAACAAACTGTTGGACCCCACGGTTGAAACAGATTATGAAAAGTCTATTACACCCAAAGTTCACAAGTTAAAGTTGTCTGTCATGAAGAAGCAATCTCCAACTCCTGAACCTCTACATCCTGATCCCTATAAAATGACTGATAGGGAAATGAAGGATTACCTCACCAGTCAAGGCTTCACTAAAAGGAAATTGGCAAACATGAAAACTAACTCACTGAGAGCTGCAACCCTCAGATTGATAAATGAAAATAAAGAAAAGCTAAAGAAGTTAGAAGAAGAAATCCTCAGCCAAAAACCAAGATCAAGAGTCTCTACACAAGACATGAAGCTTACACAAAAAGATCAAGACTATCTGGCACCTGTTCTTCACAAATATCCAGAGTGGTTTGCTGAACCCTCCCAACAGGAAGGGTTAACCACTGCTGAGATGATTAGATGTGTATCTACTCCAAAAGGCAAAATTGACCAAAAAATCATTGCCTGGAAGTATGATAGTTCATGGAATATGTTTATGGTTAAAAGGATCTCCGGGCTGGTCCAATTCTTTACAGAGTACTCTACTCTTGTAAATGCCCTGGAGATCCATGACTTAAAAGAACTAGCTCCACTAGAACTGATCAATCACTTAGCTATGTTCAGGGGATATGAATTCGAAAACATACTCAAAATGTTCAAACGAATTGATAATTTCAATTCATTAAAGGAAATATGCATAAGGAAAGATAGGTCTTTCATCAATTTCCTTGAGAAGAAGAAAACAAACCAAGCTGAAGAAGTTGTGTTTCCTGAGCTCAAAGTGAAACCAACAGAATCTTTGAAGAGACAATTAGTGTCTGGTACCCAATCCTCCTTACCTATCTCAAATGTGTATTATGATGAGAAAACTTACGAGATGGTGATTGAAAGAAAATGGGGAGGAAAGGAAGGTGCTGAAATAAGATTATTCAGTGGATATGAGGTAAGGCTGCTTGATAAATCCTACATCCATTACATATATACCAGACACTTCAGAGAAATCAGCAACAAACTGGGAGAACAAGATATGCACTTCTTTCTAAAGTGTATCAAGCTGCTGAAAATGGCATATGATCACATCAGTGCCAAGAGAGATAGAAGAAAGAAGAAAAAAACCCCTTTGCAGCTTGGGAATATTGTTAAGTTGGAGGTTGATATGGATGGGAGCTTACTGATTCATAGAGATGGGCTATCTACAGTATCTATCTGGGAACCTATTTCCTCAAGAAATTACCAATAGAAGCAATCTAGAACATGAGCAAGATGAAGATCCATGTACTGAGTAGGGAAAAGATGCTAGAAGCTCAAGACTTCGTCAACATGATAAAGGAATTTTAGATCCAGCTCAAGCAGCACCCTTTACACCATCACAAGACCCAACAGAATCATCACAACCTCAATCACAATCCAAACATTGAAGAACATAGGCTGTATAATCCGTAGGGGGAGTATTGTTAGACCCTGAAAGGATTATACATGCCAATTTAATAGGTGAGTTGATGGTTGCTTTGCTGGATTCCCACAAGTCCAAGAAGTAATACGGATGAAGATCCTGCACAGAAGAAAAACCAAGTATGGCTAACTGCATTTGTGAATGCGGAAGTCATAAAACAAATACGGACAAGTATTTGTTCTTCCGCATTAACAAATGCGGATAACTTAGAAGAATTGCGGACAATATTTTGTTCATTCGCATTTGCCAATGCGGATGACCAGACAAATGCGCAGAAGTATTTGTTCATCCGCATTAACCAATGTGAATGACCAACATACTAATGCGGATGATCAAGTGAAGAAATGCTGATCAAGTCAACTCATCCGCATTTGCCAATGCGGATGAACAAGATGTAATGCGGATCAAGACTTAGACAAGTTCTGATATAATAGGTCAGGGGTAGTTTAGTCATTTTGTATAAGGCATTTTGTCTGCCTATAAATAGAATAGAAAACCTCATACATGAGGTGACGGTTGATAGACAATTAGAATATATTTTGTCTTTTATAAATGTAATTTATTACCTTCATCAATACAAGCAAACATTTATGAGTATTTCTTCTACATTGAATGTTTATCGATTATTTGTTTCCGCCTTTCAATCATTACCTTAATCATTATGTTAGATTCTAAGTGAGAATCTCAATCTCACTAACCCAGTCACTATGATCTTGCCCAACACCTTCTGATGTTTCTTGACTTTGTAGAGTTTGGTGTAGGCAGTTTGCTTTGGAGCTGTGCAATGGGCTCTTATTTCAGCAAAACAAGCTACCCATTCAACCTTTTTATATCAACATCTGCATTCGAGGCTTGGGCTTGTCTTTCATCCTTATTTGTTTCTTTCTCCATCTCATCCAGTTTTTCAAATGTAGCATTACCAAGAGTGTCACCCAAGTTGGGGATCACATTTCCCTCTTGGTCAGTGTACTCTGGATATTGGTCAGACGTGACATCCTCTATCTTTATTTCATCAACATCGTTCAGCTCATCATCACTCATAACATCGACCTTTAGAGCGTCTTTGACGAGCTCGTCGGGATTCAGTCTGAACATCTCAGCAAGTTGTTCATCGTTCAGATCGTGAATAATTTCTCCTTTTTCAGGAGTGTAGCTCGCTGACCTTCTCACAACCCCTTGCAAATCAAGAATCATTGTGAATTAAGACTTGATTTGCTGAAGGGGAGTAATATCATATTCATCTTGCTATGATGTTATATATGCTTGATTTAAACATTTAACACATCAATCATTAGTATTTAATCAAGACATTTAAACATAGATAAACATAAATAACCATAAATTACATTAATGTAATATTCGAATCAACTACAAAAGTTTATATGTACAAAACATCTCATCTTTACTTTTATCTTGATCGGTCAGTTCTTCAACTGGAGGAGCTAAAGATAAGGCTCCTTGATCTTGAGTTATCTTAGAGCGCCTCTCCTGACCCTGGGTAGAAGCTGATGCAGCAGCATCACCTTCTTCGTCATCATCATCTCCTCTCTTCTTTCCATTCAGTCCTTCATCATCACCTTCATCTTTTTCACCAGAATCATCATTATCATCATCATCATCATCATCACCTTCCCTGATCTTTAAAGGCTCATCTTGGGATCCTTTCAGCCTGAGCATGATCTTCTTGTTCTTTGCCTCCAAATCCTCAATCCTCTTAACCGAATGATCATTCTAATCCTGGAGTTGTGTAATCTGCTCAGGTTGAGTAGCATTAAGCTCCATAAGTTGGTTGAGCTGTGCAACTCTATGCTCATCGGTGGCCAGCAGCTTTAGCACTATCCTGTTGAGGTTGGCTAGATGTTCCTCTACCTCGATAGAAGGCAAAGTGGATCCATGGCTCAGTGGGACTTGAGCAGATGTCCCAGCTCATTGCATGGTGGTAGTGGTGGTGGATGTGGTGAATATAGGGGGTGGAATAGGAGTGGATGGTGAAGGGGTGGTTGTAGTAGTTGTGGTAGGAGGTGTGGTAGTGGTGGTGGGAGGTGTGGTAGTGATGGTAGGAGGTGTGGTAGTGGTGGTGGTAGCTGTGGTGTAGGTGGTGGATGTGGTGGTGGATGTGGTGGTAGTCAGGGTAATCCTCCTCCTCTTGCTCTTCATTCCATAGGGCTGAGCCATTCTCTTCTTCCTTGAGCCTTTGGAAGAGGATGCTCCCCCTGGGCTGATGGGATGGTCAGGGATGTATGATGGATCAGTATCAGTAGTAACAGCATCCCTGGACTCACCCTGGCGTCCACATACCGCCTCAATCCCTCTCTCCATGGCAACAACCTTACTGCCCACCATCCTTACCAGCGGCTCCTTATCTTACTCTTCTTCCTCATCTGGCAGGAAGTCTTGATGGAACGCAGCCCTCTCAGTTCCACCCTGTGTGGATGGTGGAGATGGAATATCAGTGGCAGTGGCCCTAAATGAAGTGGGGCTTGTATCTCCACCTTCTTTACCGTCATCGTCATCGTCGTCGTCGGTGGGAAAAACTATAGGCTTAGTATCCGAGTCATTGTCATCGTGACGCTACTTCTTGCGAGCGGGCGCCACGTAGTCTTCCTGGGCTAGATGCCCAAACAATCTCCTCACCGGGGGCTTCACCTGCTTGCCCCAGTACATTTTCATCCTACCAAGAGTGGTGTCATCCATAACCTCAAGTGTAACTACATCATCCTCTCCTTTGGCAGCAAAGGAAGCTTCTGGTCAATAATCATCTGCATGAAACGAGGGTACATGCAGAAGCCTTCCTTGCCCTTGGACTCTATGTTCTCTACCATATACGTGAAAATCATTTTGAGAGAAACTGAACGGATGGTTCAGTACCAAAGCTACGTAAGCATTCTAGATTTTATCAGACATCTCATCAAAGCCACCTTTCCGTGAGGCTATGCACTTGAGGAGCACATGGGCCAAGTACTTGAACTGAGGGCACAGGTTGCTCTTGTTGAGCACACCTGTATTAATGTCCCAGCGTACTTGATCCGAAGAAAACATCCCCGAACCGTCAGGGGATGCAGCTTGGTTGGGAAGTCACCATCCTCGCCCAACTCCAAAACCCTCCTTAGATTATCCTCACTGATCTCAATCTCTTCACCAAAAATCAAGCTCCAAATGTGATTAGGCTTAGTGGACCTGTCTACTACAGCACTTTCCTAGAAAGCCTGCTGAATCGATCTATATTGTGTGCACGGTGTAGACATGGTCTTGAAGATCCTCGATCTCCGTAAAAAGGCAATAATCCCCGCGAACTCAGAAGCGTTCCGGGATGTGACATTAAGATGAGCATAGAGGTTGTGCTTCATGCTCATAGTCCATCTGCTAGCCATGTTTCTGTAACACAAGATACATAAACGTTAGAATTTGTGTAAGTGAATGACATTTGAATTTTAATGAACTTGAATCATTCTGTTTAGTCGTGCGAATGGACAATGCAACTGAGTCTTAGTCGTGCGATTGAGCTCAATCGTACGATTGAGCCTACGACTGAGCTTAGTCGTATGCTGTCCCATGCGGTTGAACCAGTCGTGTGACTGAACTCATATGCATGGTTCATTCATGCGGTTGAGTCATACACCTAGCTCATTCGTGCGATTGAGTCATTCGCCCAGCTCAATCGTGTGATTGAGGTTCATCAGCGTGTCCATTCACATAGGTCTCTGTTCGACACTTTAAAATCAGTTCTTGGTCTATACTTGATGTTAAACGTTGTGGTTAGGCTCATTAGACTAGCAAACACTTAAAATAACACCTAATACTCTTTAAGTTAAATATTTAGTCCATTTTAGTGGTTTATTTTGAGAACTTTGTCTCGGTTCTTGTTTTGACCAATTTAGGTCATTTGGGCTCGATTAAACCGAACATTGAGGTAGATTTTCATCTCACATTACCTGTAGATACAGAGAGAAATCGTTAGGTTCACAAACAAGATGCTAAATCAATGAAACGAGATTTGGGAAGAGTAACTTTACTTTCGTGCGATTTGAGAGCGATTGAGGGGTGATGAGTATGTGTGACCGACTCCTCTCTATTTATACTAGGTTTACCTTCAGTCGTGCGACTAGACCTATTCGCATGTTTGATTCATGCAACTGGGTCTCAGTCGTGCGACTGGCTCAGTCGGTCACATCCATTTGTGTGACTGGGGTTCCGTCGTGCGATTAACTCAGTCGTTCCCCTCCATTCGTGTGATTGGTTCATTCTAGTGATCCAATCGCATGGATTGACCCATGCTTATGGTCCAATTGTATGTCTGGTCCGTACAGTTCAATCATGCGATTGGCTCAACCCATGATCCGATCGTGCGATTGGTCCATACTTATGGACCAGTCGTGCGAATGGCTCAGCTTCTAAGTTTGACCTTATGCATTTTCAACATTTAACCTGTTAACTATTTAAAAGATGTTATGATCGATGATCATCTCAGACATGACCTTTTTGATTTTAAACCTGTTGATCACCTCAAACATGATCCTTTTAAATTAAAACCCGATTGGTCAGCTCAGACGTGACCTATTTTAGTGAATTATTCACAGAGTTAATCCAGATGTATAGTCCGACTTTTACCTAACTAATAACTAAACATAAATAAAACACAACTAGAAATTTAAAAACAAAACAAGATATAATTTTGTATTTTTGATTGGAGATGGATTTAAACCTATTAGAGTACTTCTAACCGATATTACTACCTGGACAGCACAGCTTCAACTTTATTTTATCATTTCTAGTACGAATTATAGAATCATATAGGTATATCAGAATCATTTGGGACATTTTAATAAACTATTTTGATGCTAGATTCTTGTTTTGTCCGAGAGTCAATAGCAATTTTAGGAAATCATACTAGAGCCACAAGATGCACACAACGATTTTGACTTTCGAGAACTGCAGCTCACAATGATTGTCGGTATACTTGTCATCTTAAATCCATACACTAATTTTTGACACATATTGGTGATGAATTAAGGTTTGATTATTTCAACAAGCATTTTTGAGCGGTCTACGGGTATTTTGACAAGAAGAAACTATTCTAAGAGATTTCAAAGAGATGCCAAGCCTCAAGTCAGTGCCATCGCACAGCAAAGAGGCGCAAACAACAATGAATTCTAGAATATTTAGGTTATGCTTATCCTCCGGTCAGTGCCACCGCACAGCAGAGAGACACACAACCTATCTTCTTGTTAGAGCATTTATTTTCTTTTTGCACATAATGTACCAACAACATAAGTAATTAGCTTGATTGCATTTTGCATTTTTTCCATGTGCTATGCTCATTTTTATGGTCATCCGCACACATTAGTGGCGTTTATTTTGCTCTTCACCCCTTATTGGAACTGCCTTGATTGTGTTAACCATGGATAAGATGGGAACCCACAGCAAGTTGAAAAACTTAGTTTGAATTTTAAACCACCAATGAGGTCTACTCATCTATTATGTTGAATCTACCGACACATCATATAATGAACTAGCAACCTCTAGGTCTACTTTCTCTATGTTACCTTAGTAGCATACTAGTTTTACAATCATTTTTCCTTTTATTT
>BJCM01152447.1:0-18398 GCA_018326385.1 Flaveria bidentis | reverse complement strand
GCCTATAGATCTCAACCAACCAATTCCCAACCTCGATTTCTATACTGATGAAGATCTAGGTTTCAGTGAATATAATGAGTCTCTCTTCTTTACCCCTACTCAAAGAGAAATGAATGCTCCTGAGTCTCCTATATCTATCCTACATCAGTCACCTACAACTGAGGTGGACACTTCTAAACCTGTTCAGGATGTCCATATGGAAGAGGCTCTCACTTCTGAAACTGATTACATCTTTAAGACCTCAACCATGGCAACTCAGCCCACTGACATCTCAACTGAGATTTCCAGTGAACAGAGGAAAACCAGCAGCCAAGAACCTCAAGCTGGTGGTTAGAGAGAGGACTTTGGTCCAATCATCTCATCCCCTAATGAGTCTTTTGATGAAGATGAGGGGAATCTAAGACTAATGGTGCACAAACTGTCCAAAACATGCACTTATTTAGTCTCAAAGGTCAGTCACCTTAAATCTCAGGTGACTACCTTACACAACAAGGTCAATGATCAGCAACTTGAGATTTCATATCTTAAAGAAAAACTAGCTGGGAGACCTTTAAGAAGAGCTTAACCAGGAACACAAGAACCTGTGGATGTGATTGACTTATCTTCCAGCTCACCTATGCAACTGGGTGATGCTACCAAAAAAAAGGAGAAAGTCATTATAGCTATAGAACCTGGGAGTTCTTTAGAGAGAGTGGACTTTGAGGACTCACCATCCTTACTTGCAATTGTGCATTCTCAACATCCTTCTCAATTTCACATTAATGTTGTCTACACAGACTCCTTCATACAAAGTTTGTTTGAGGAAGGGATACCAAGGGTTATGTCATCTTCACCATCTTCTAATCACATCATTAGGTGGAGGTATGACAACATCAAGAAAGCCCTAATCATCATAAGAGTTCAAGGACAACAAGAAGTCTTCAATTTTCAGACTTTGAACTACTATGAAGGTCTAGATCTAGTCAACATGCCACTTGTCAACCCAAGTAAATCTAGACAAGCTGACAGACTGGCTCAAAGAATCCAAGACAGGATCACTGCAGAGTTCAGCTTAAGAAGGAGACTTAGGCAATAAGGCAATGCCATCAGTCAACTGGATGTTGAGGCAAACCCTAAGATTAGTTTCATAGGGGAAACCTTGACTGAAGGCCCAGTGGCAAAACCTGAGACCCCTGTCTCATTATCATTAACTGCTACAGAGATCCACATTCCTTCTGAGACACCTACTGGTGAAGGTGCTTCTCAACCTCTCTCAGGCCTGAGCTCATATGCTGCAACAAGCAATGAAGGCCAAAGCTCTCTCCACCCTGAGTCACAAAGGTCTGTTAGTGACAAAGGGAAAGAAAGATGACATCTGAGGAGATTGAGGAGGATGAGAGAGAGAGGAAAAGGAGGTTGAGGGGAGAAAGTTCCTCTGCTGAGTCTTCAAGACTCATGGAGTCTGCTATCAGGGCTGTCCCTAGACAAGATACTCAGAATGATGAGTTAAGGGCAGTCAGGATTAATTATGTGCAGACAAGGAACTATGACATAGACAGTGTCATTTCTCTCCCCTTAGATGAGTTGAATGAACTAGTTGACCTGGAAAGGTGAAGGGAGAAGAAGGAGGCAGAAGATGTAGAACTTCTAGTACAAGTCAAAGAAGAAAGAAGAAGAAAAAGACTATACAAGGATATGCCTACCCTCTCCCCAGTTCAAGAAAGTCTTGTACAAGAAGATGTGGTTCAACAAGAACCTCAGGTAGATAAAGAAGAAGATAGGATCAAGATGATCAACTACTTAGTGCCACAAGCTTCTATCAGGCAGATACACTTCTTCCCTTGTCCTATGACTATTTTGAGGTTGAGTACTTAAAACAACTTGAACTTGAGATAGTCAAAGACAGAAAGCCAACTAAGAAGAAGATAATGGAAGAAGTTGCAAAATCAAGAGCTATCATCCAAAAGAGCATGAAGAAGTCTGCTGACATGCAGAGGATGATGAGCTTCTTGAAGCTATATGGATTCTCTGGAAGGAGAATTGGCCCCATGTCTCTATCCACTATGGATGAGCATATTAGGTTGATCAAGAAGAAGATTAAAAGTTGAGAGCTCAAGGACTTACACTCCACTCCAAGTCAAGCTCCACCTGAAGTGGAGGTTAAGGTTGAAAAACCAGAGACAACACAACCTGGATCTCCTGCTGATACTCAGCAAGCTTCATCTTCTGATCCACAGCAGGGTCAACCTCACTCTCCTTTTGAGCCTGAGAGAGAGGAAGTCCCAACTAAGAAAGATAACAGAGATCAATCTGGTACTGTAGGCCAGTCTTCTTAGTTAAAACCTATAAAGAGAAAGAAGAGGATGGCTTCTAAACCAAAGCCAAAGAAGAAGAAGACTGCACCCTCTTCTAAACCCCAGGATGAATCAAAACATCCTGAGGATGTGCAGCCAGAGGATGCTATATCAACTCCAATTCAAATAGCTCCTCTAGCATCAGGAAGACCCATCTTGTCTTGGACATAGACCACAAATCCTAAAAGATGGCATGTCATTAGAGATCAAGGGACTGAAGACATTTACACTTGGCAAGATATGTTTCAGTTGCCTCTGCCTGAACTCTTTGATATGAGAAGACATTTTGATAGTCTGAAGGATCCTGATCATCTTATGAAGAAGGGAATGGTGATCATCCAAATGAGGATTGTTGATATCTGAAGTCTACTAAGTGTTTTGGTAGCATCAGCCTAGGGGAGTTTGTAGAGATTAATGAAGAGGCTGATGAAACCTAAACATCTTAAGTCTATCCTGCATGTTGTACAAGTGCATTAAAGAAGAATTCTTAGGAAGTTTCACACATGCAACAGAAAATACTCTAAGTGTGAAATCTTCCGAAGCCAAGACCAAAATCTTCCGAAGCCAAATATGAAGTCTTCCGAAGCCTCAAAGACAAAGTCTTCTGAAGCTTCAACTTATGAAGACGGATTTCTTCCAAAGACTTTTAGTAACATGCTTTATCTGATGTATGGTTCCATAAAGCTGGACATATTTCCGCTGCATCTCTGCAAGTCACCAACTTACATGAGTTGGTGAAAAGGTCCATGCTTTTGGTAACTATACATTGAGGTCTTGAGTTTGTAACATTCTACTTCATGTACTTTATCCTTTTTGTAATAGATAAGGATTGATCTATGGGATGTCATAGTCATAAGTCAAAAGGCAATCACTCTACAATTGATTTTGTTTGTGTCTAGTCAATTATATCCAGCTGGCTTTCAAAGTATAGCTAGCTGTAGGATGTAGTATAAGTATCTCATGTTCTTGTATCTTTCTAATATGCTTTGTAACACTTGTAATTGAACATAGAGAAAGCAATATACTGCATTCTTGAAAACCATATACTTGTATTCTTTGTGTTTTGTCTCTAACATTACTTGTGTTCTTAGTGTCCTACCTTGGTTAATCCAGTTTACTGTTTGATTAAGTTTAGTTAATCTCCTCTTTGTGTTGTTGTGTTGTAACTAACCCCCTTCAACGATCCTGCATTGACTATCAACACCCTGTTTAGAACGTATGAAACACAGTTTACCGCCTCCTCCTAAAAGATAATGGGTAACGAGGATTCAATCAGCATTGTACGAGCGGCTTCAATTAGGGTGCGATTCTTTCGTTCAACTACTTTGTTATGTTGAGGCATCCTTGCAGCACTAAATTGTCTAACAATTCCCTTTGCTGCACAAAATGAATCAAGAATCTAATTTTGAATTCAGTACTGTTGTCACTTCTCATGGCCAAGACCTTTCTCTTGCATATCGTCTCGATTGAATGTATTAACTTCTGAAACTCCTCAACAACTTCTCCCTTGTGAGCTAAAAATCTTACCCAAGAATATCTTGAGAAATCATCTGTTACAACAAGACAGAAAGATTTTAGCAATTGATTTAACACTGATTGGGCCAAACAAATCAGTATGTAACACCTCGAGAGGACTAGTTATGCTATTTTCAAGCTTTGGCTTTTGTGGTTTCTTATGTTGTTTGCCATTGGCACATGCCATACATTTTTCATTCACACAGAAATCTTTTAAAGGCAGTCCTCTAACAA
Organism: Flaveria bidentis; assembly: GCA_018326385.1. Taxonomy (NCBI): domain Eukaryota; kingdom Viridiplantae; phylum Streptophyta; class Magnoliopsida; order Asterales; family Asteraceae; genus Flaveria; species Flaveria bidentis. The sequence goes on along the minus strand of BJCM01152447.1, from coordinate 14,316 downwards.
GATTGTTTTTGACTAACTTGTTTATAATTTTAATGTTAGAGTGTCCCAATCTATGATGCCATAACAGAGACTCAAAAGTGGAAGCTTTGGAAAGAAGACAGGTGGTAGTAGACTTTGACTCCCTTGAACCCATATCAAGAAGATATGTATCATGCTTTCATGGAGCACGCATAAGTACCATTTCTTCTGGAATATCAATCTTAGATTTTAAAAAGAGACATTCATCAGATTTAAACATGACCGGAATGTCTTTATTGCAGATTTGAGAGACACTCAAGAGATTAAACGCAAGTTTAGGTATATAATTAACTTTCTCCAAAGTTAGAGAGCAATTGGAAACTTCTCCTTGACCAAACATCTTTCCACTTTTTTGTCCCCAACAAAAGCTCCATAACCTCCATTTATAATCCGATAATTGGTCAACAGATCTTTGAGCCCTGTCACTGTTTACAACCTTAGTGGATGACTCCTGCAGTAATTTAAAGAACATGTTAATCAGTTGAAATAGGAACCCAAGTTTGAATAACTTTGGTTTTAGGAGAGATAGATTTCTTACAAAAGAAGTTATTAACTAATTTTGTTATTTTATTTCCAAAAGAATTCCTATTAACATGACAATGATGTAGTGCAGGAAAATTCTTAACTACATGATCATCTTGACCACACCTGAAACAGTGTGGTTTGAGTCTAGGTCTGTTATGCAATGAGATAGGAATGTGATCGGTGTGAATTTCCTCATCACATTCGGACACATTACAATCTATGTCACTGTATGTCTCATACATGCCACGAGGTCTGTATTTATTTGAACAAGAATGGTTATTTCTAGAAGTAGATAAATGGTCATCTGAAGTTGATACTCTCTCGTTTGATAAATGAATATTTTTTGGAGTAAAAGATGGAATAGGATGAGAAAAGAATTTGTCAAAACAATTAGTTTTATGCTTCTCGTTATTCCTTGTAGTGAGATTAGTTGCACCATTAACATAATCAGAACTAGAAACATCGTCGTAGTGTTTAGAATTTAAAGATAAAATAGAAACAATGCGAGAACATGATGAGACAATGTCTGTTACAGGTTCACTAGAAACAAAAACAAAATTTAAACTAGATTTATGATCTAAAACATAATGCTGAAAATTTGGTGTACTAAAACTAGTGCATCCAAGCCCACTAGTTGGTCCATAGTCGTAGTCCTTGTTGATACATATATCCCTAGTTTATGTGCTTAATGTAATAGTCTGTCATGGCTTACATATGTGTAATGAAACATTGTAATAATATATCATTTGTGTTTTGATGTTTACTTATATTCGATTCATATATATAAACTTGTTATATAGGTTTGAAGTTGTTATATGATGATTCATGCTAATAGACCATACTTATGGACCATACGCATAAATACATCATGCTAATGAACCAGTCGCATGACTGAACAAGATGACTGGATCAGTCATACAAGTGAGACATGAGATTGACTTAGTCGCACGACTAAACTTTCAGTCGTGCGTATGAATTAGTCGCATGGGTCAGTCGCTCGACTGAACCATGTTAATGGTTCAGTCGCACGAATGAAGACTACAAACCTATAAATACCACTTAATTCGTGGAAAAATTAGACTTTTGACACATACTCATAACCTAGCCATCCAGAGCATCCTGAAAGCCTATTCCAAGTTCATATTTCACATTTGATCGTTTCCTACTCGTTCTTAACGTTTCTTTAATCGTTAGATTAATCGGGATTGCGTTCCCACTGATTGGATCGCCAATCAAAGAGGATTCTGCACTATTTGATCTGGTTTCATGCATAATCAGTTAGTACTCCGTACGTACATGGTCTTAACAAGTGGTATCAGAGCTTTGGGTCTTGATTTTGCGTGTGATTCGATTAGTTTCGAAGTAAAAATCACATTTTTCGTTCATACGGCAGATTAGGGTTCTTGAAAAATCGTGTTTTTATGTCAAAGTGTCAAAAACCTTCGATTATGTAAAAACATCAGCCTTCAGTCGCACGATTGGCTCAATCGCATGACTAATCTTCATCGCACACCCCATTCGCACGATTGAACTCAGTCGCTCACTTACTCGTATGACTGAACAACCCCATTCGCTTGTCTCCAATCGCAAACTCTAGATGTACGATTGAATCCAATCGCACGATTGAATTCATTCGCACACTTCAATCACACACCTCATCCGCACGACTGAACAACTCTATTCGTTTGAGTCCATTCGTCCATATCAATCGCACGACTGAATCCAATCGCACGATTGAATTCATTCGCACCCCTCATTCGCACGAGTGGGTCAGTCTAATTTTAAAGTTCAAAATTTAGAAAGATGGAAGATCAGTTCTCTGCTTTTACTGCTTGAAGGGACTCTCGCATCCAGAACCTTCTACTTCTGGAAAATGAAATTGGGAATCACAATAAACTACTAAAACTTATAAAATTAGATGATTTCCCATAATGGAAATAGAGGTTCGAGATCTATCTAAATGGAGTTGATCCTAATCTTTGGGAATCCATTAAGACAAGTTATAGTATGCCAGTTGGTGTTGATGGTGTTAAGCTAACTTTGGGAGGTATGACTGACAACCAGAACGCTAAGTACAATGTTGAAATAAAGGTGTATGCCCTGTTGACTCAGTCGATACCAAAAGATATTTTTCATCAATTCTCTCAGAACAAACATGCGAAAAATTTGTGGGAGGCTTTGGAGAAAAGATATGATGGGAATGCAATATTAAAGACACTGAAGGCAAAGGCTCTCAAGAAGGAGTTTGATAATTTCGACCAACTTAGATGATATTATCGACCAATTCTACCATCTGATGTGTGAGCTGCACACTCATGGGGTAACAACGTCTATGGAAGATAAAGTGTCAAGTTTTGTAGATGGTTTGCCGGAGAAATGGGACTTGTATGTGTCTAATCTGAGACAAAATAATATTCTTGCAACGTTAGACATAAATGACTTTATCCTAAAATTAAGGGAGGAGGAACTGAGAATGAAGTATAGGTCACAGAAAGGATCCTACGACCAGAATCCTTCACTTTATAACTTATCTCCCACTCCAACCAGTTCAAGAGCACCATTTCAAACTACCTTTGTGTCTAGTTTAGCAGCAGCTCCTTCCCAAACCACTGCTTCAAGAACAAAAACTTCAGGAACGTTAGGGTCATCTAGCACCCAATATATAGTGTTTGAAGCCAATACTACTAAGTTGAAGACAAAAGAATCTCGGTAATATCACAGTGGAAGTTGCAAAGGAGCACATGGATCTTCTAGCAGTTGTTGTCCATTCCTATGATGGTCTAGTTGTAGGGAAGATTGGAAATGGCCATCTTGCAGATGAAGATTACGAGCAGGTGGACCAAACTGAACTAGAGAGAATGGATATCATGTGGGCCTTGGCGAGTGCTTTCTAAAGGGTGAAAATATTTGTGAAAAAGACAGGACATAATTTAGTAGCCACAAAGGACATAACCTTTGGTTTCAAAAAAACCAAAGTTACCTGCTTTAATTGTAGTGAAAAGGGGCATTTCAAATGTGAATGTGTAAGGCCCAAGAAAACAGGTAATGAAAATCCATTCTCAAACTTCAACCATCAATACAAAGACAAGAGTGGAACTACCTCATCAAGCAAAGAGACAAAGGCCTTGACTGCTCAAGGTGATGAAAGGCAGGACTAGACCTTCTGTTTTGTGTCTCCGGGTGAATCAAATATTGCCTGTGTCGAGAGATTGGATGATGGCTCTACAAGTAAAGGTGAAATCACAGTTGAACAATTAATGTCAGATAACAAAGAAGCTGTGAATATGGTCAATCACCTGATTGAAGATGAACTCAGAATGACATGTTCAGAATCTTCAGCATCCAAAGAGTCTAACTCTTCATTGATGACTGATTCAACTGATTCTTCACAGGTAAGTACGAAAGGCCAACTTTTTGAAAAAACATGCTTGTATTGAATGTAACACATTTAGAGAAAGCATTAACTTGAAATTTGCTAGGTTATTAGACCACAATGATAACTTAGTAAATGATTTACAACTATGCACAGAAGGTAATTGTGTTTTAAAACGAAATGAGTGCAGTTATAAAGAAAAAATTGAACTTTTAGGTAAAAAACTAAGGGAAACCGAGGTTGTTGCTTTTAATCAAGCCATTGATATAAAGTTTTATTTAAATTCTTTTCAAGAAACAAAGAAAGATAAAGCAGTTTTAGAAGCCAAAGTCAATTATTTAAAACAAAAACTGCATAGTTGGACCAGTTCTTCTCACATAGTTTAACACTTAGTGAAAGAACGGAATAATGGGAAGGGTTGGGTTACAAAGTAGTCTGACCACCACATGAGATCATGTTAAATACAAAATGTAGACCTGTAAATAACAACCCAATTAAAGATCATGTGGTGTCCACTCCTCTGGTTAGTGATCCAGATTCCACCAGTAAACCAGTGAAATCTGTCACTAAATAGAAGGAGGCGCCTTTGAAATCAAAAGTCAAGATGCCCGTTGAGAATTTAAATGATGCATTTAAATGGGTTAATGTGAGGATAGGTTCACCAAAGTCTATTTCAGAACCCAAACTGACTAAACTAGTTAACCACACATGTGTTAGTCATCAAAGTCAAACCAAAGGGCATGCTAAAGATGTTCAAAACGTCAAAACAGTAAATTTTGTTAATAAAGGTGATACATCTAAACAAGAAGTGACTAAATCCAACCACACTCATGCCACACCGGTATCACACTCAACCCCACATAAATAGTTTCCTCAATATGTAGAAGGGAGATCATGCTACAGTTATGGAAAGAGAGGACACATTTCTTCTAACTGTCCTTATTTTCAGACTCCCAGATAGAAAATTGAACTTTATGATACAAAACCAAGTTATTTGAAAAGGGGTTCTATTACTCCACCAAAGAGAATTAATGAACCTAAAGTTCAAACTGTAAGCCAGTCGTCTGTTTATCACAAACAGGCCTTACACAAAACTGGCTTATGGAAAGAAAAGTTAAGTCCATTGTCTGATAATGAGAAAAGTAAGAAGAATGATATGCCCTCACCCTCAAATGGACAATGGGTTAAGTTTATGATGTGTGATTCCTCTGGGTCACCCAAGCCAGTTAAGGCTTGGGTCCCAAACCTAAACTGATCATTTCCTTTGAATTTGAGAGAGTTTGTTACAGTGCTATCACAAATACTTGGATTGTTGATAGTGGGGCGTCTAGGCACATGAACGGGAACTTGTCTCTCCTTTTCAATGTCAAACAAAATAAAGGGGGACATGTATCATTTGCTGGGAATAAAGGAGGATACATCACCGCTCATGGAGAAGTGGAAAATCCAAAAGTTAAGTTTGATAAGGTCAACTACATTCAACAACTATAGAATAACTTCCTTTTAGCCTCCCAGATCTGTGACAAAGGATTCAAAGTTGTTTTTGACAAGAAGAAGTACTACGTATTGAAGAAGGATTACAACATCCCAGAGGACAAAATCTTAATGTCCGTTTCAGGATATAATGACTTATATGTCTTGAATCTATCAAAAGCCTCCACAACCGATCATACAGTTCAATGCTTCTTGTCAAAGGAAACAGAGAGGGACTCAATCTCTTGGCATAGGAGAATGGGACACATCAATCCATGGAAGATGAAACATCTGATCCATAATGATTTAGTGAATGTTGTGAATGTCAAGAATTTCAACTTCCTGAATTTTGTGTAGCATATAAGAAAGGTAAATAGACCAAGAAGTCTCACAAGGCCAAGAAAGTAAATTCCATTGACCTGCCTCTCAAACTTCTACACATGGATCTGATCGGTCCTGTCGTTACTAAAAGCATCGCTGGTGATTTGTACTATTATGTAGTCACTGATGACTACTCAAGATTCTCTTGGGTGATGTTTATGAAATCCAAATCAGAAACATTTGAATCTTTCAAATAGCTGGTAACTACATAGGAATCTCTTTACAAGCTGAAAGTGAGACAGATTCGCTCAAACAACGACACGAGTTGAAGAACCAATGGATGGAGGCGTTCTGCAAAGAGAAAGGATTTGTACACTAGTTCACATCTGCCTACACTCCACAAATGAACGGAGTTGCTGAACAAAAGAACAGAAGCTTGATAGAGACAACAAGAACAATGCTAGACGACTCGAAACTGCCTATCCAATTTTGGAACGAGGCAGTTGCCAATGCATGTTACACCCTCAATCGAGTCTTGGTGGTCAAACATCTTGGTAAAACATGTTATGAGTTGCTCCAGCAACGTAAAGCTAATCTAGATTACCTCGAACCATTTGGCGCACCATGTATGCTGCTAAAGAAAACTCAGTCAGGGAAGTTCAGTAAGAAGGCTGAAGAATGGATCTTTCTAGGGTACAATATACCGGACATGAGAGTTTATAATAACTCAACGGGTTAAGTAGAAGTGTGATGCAACGTTGATGTTCAGAGATACACCACCCCCTGCTGGAAAGGGACCTTCATTCTTCTTCGACTATGATGGATTCTTTATGTCCTTCAATATATCCCTCCCTTCCTGATGATAAGTTATCAACCAGAATGATGTACGATGTCTAAAACACACTGTCACTAGACTCGACAACATCAGTTCCACAAGGTACATCTTCTAGTCCTTTAGGGGGAGCACTTGATGTAAGCGACTCCTCCTCTGATGATGAAGTTGAGACTAAACAGGTGGACTAGGAGGAACAGGTTCTCGCTACTGAAAGTACACAAGCATCAAATGTTGATGTCTCAGACACTTCAGAACCTCGCACTCCAACGGCTACAGATACTGAACCGGGAATTCAAAATCTGGATGAGGAAGTAGTTGTTCCAACCACTCCCGGATCTCGAATAAATGTATATCATCCTTTGGACAACGTCATAGGGGATGTACAATCAGGAGTACAGACATGAAATCAGCTATACTCAGCTAATTATGCCTCAGTCATGGAAAAAGGCTATCTTCACGACTGTGCTTATCGATGATTTGTGTCTTAATTTGATCCAAAATATGAACGTGAAGCCATAAACGATGAGGCACGGGTTAGTGCCATGCAAGAAGAACTCCTACAATTCAAGAAGCTAGGAGTATGGACACTGGTGGATAGACCAAAACATGCTAAGGTAATTGGCACTAAATGGGTCTTGAAGTTCAAGAGAGATGACCAAGGGGTCATAATCAGAAACAAGGCTCGACTTGTGGTTCAAGGTTTTAGACAAGTCGAAGGCATTGATTACAATGAATTGTTTGCACCTGTGGCTAGAATGGAAGCAATCTATATCTTCCTAGCCTATGCATCTTACATGAAGATTAAAGTTTATCAACTAGATGTCAAAAGTGCATTCCTTCATGGTAAAATTCGTGAGACAGTCCACGTCAATCAACCCAAAGAATTTGAGGATCCTTATCATCTGGATTCAACAGCAAATACGCAACTACAGTTTGCAATTTTCTAACACTCCTATCTATGTTGATAATTTTACTACTATAGCCGTAACAAAAAATCCGCTCCAACATACTAAAACTAAACACATCGGTATTAGATATCACTTTATACGTGATTGTTTTGAAAAGCACTTAATCGATGTGGTTAAAATTAAAACTGATTTTAAACGCGCCGACCTCTACACAAAAGTATTTGATAAACTGAGATTTTATATCTATTAGATGTTAATAGCGTGAAAAAGAAAAGAGATGTGATTTTAGAGGAAGAAAGTGCCTAGTCCGACATTTTTTATTTTATTTTATTTTATTTTATTTTATTTTCCTGTTTATTAAAAATCCAAAAACACAAAAATATTTTCGGTTTTAGAATTTTAGGGGGAGAATAGGTTAGATTAGTATTAAATTAGTTGCTTTATTTAATTACTTAAAAAACGATGGAGGAGGACAGCTTAGCTAAAAGGAAGGTAATCAAATCTGTGATACTGATTTAACGTTTATGGAAAACGATAGTATACATGGAACAAATTGTTGGGTCTTTAAAAGAATTTAAGTGATTAAGATTTAAAATTCAAAGTATAAGTCTGAGAAGTCTAAGCAAAATAAAAGAAAAAATGATAGTAAAACTAGCATGCTACTGAGGTAACATAGAGAAAGTAGACCTAGAGGTTGCTAGTTCATTATATGATGTGTCGGTGGATTCAACACAATAGATGAGTAGACCTCATTGGTGGTTTAAAATTCAAACTAAGTTGTTCAACTCGCTGTGAGTTCCCATCTTATCTGTGGTTAACACAATCAACGCAGTTTCAATTAAGGGTGAAGAGCAAAATAAACGCCACAAATGTGTGCGGACGACCATAAAAATGAGCAAAGCGCATGGAAAAATGCAAAATGCAATCAAGCTAATAACTTATGTTTTTGGTGCATTATGTGCAAAAAAGAAAATAAATGCTCTAACAAGAAGATAGGTTGTGTGCCTCTCTGCTGTGCGGTGACACTGACCTGAGGATAAGAATAACCTAAATGTTCTAGAATTCATTGTTGTTTGCCCCACTCTGTTGTGCGATAGCACTGACCTGAGGCTTGGCATCTCTTTGAAAGCTCTTAGAATAGTTTCTTCTTGAAATATACTAGTAGACCGCTCAAAAATCTCCTGAGAAAAGTTGATTGCCATATAGGTGTGGGATCCACAAATGCTTGTTGAAATAATTAAACCTTAACTCATCACCAATGTGTGTCAAAAATCTGTGTATGGATTTAAGAGGACAAGTATACTGACAATCATCGTGAGCTGCAGTTCTTGACTATCAAAATCATTGTGTGCATCTTATAGCTCTAGTATGATTTCCTAAAATTATTATTGACTCTCGGTCAAAACAAGAATCTAGAATCAAAATAGTTTATTAATATGTCCCAAATGATTCTGATATACTTGTATGATTCCATAATGAATCGTACCAGAAATGATAAAATAACATTGAAGTTGTGCTGTCCAGGAAGTAAAATCGGTTAGAAGTACTCTAATAGGTTTAAATCCATCTCCAATCAAAAATACAAAAATGTAACTTGGTTTGTTTTTAAATTTTTAGTTGTTTTATTTAACTTTTAGTTTTTAAAAAAATCACTCACTAAAAAGGGTCATGTCTGAGGCGACCAATCGGGTTTTAAATTAAAAGGATCATGTCTGAGGTGATCAACAGTTTTTCAAATTAAAAAGGTCATGTCTGATATGATCATCAGTCATAACTTCTTATCAATAGTTAACAGGTTAAATGGTTGAAAGTGCATGACGTCAAAGTCATAAGTCTAAACCATGCGCACGACTGGATCATAAGTATGGACCAATCGCACGAATGGATCATGAGTATGAGCCAATCGCACGATTGAACCATACGTATGAACCAGATGTACGATTGGACCATAAGCATTGGTCATTCATGCGATTGGATCACAAGAATGAACCAATCGCACCAATGGAGGTGACCGACTGAGTCAGCCGCACGACTGATCCCCAGTCGCACGGATGGATGTGAGCGACTGAGCCAGTCACACGACTGAGTCCCAGTCACACAAATCAAGCATGTGAATAGGTCCAGTCCCATGACTGAAGGTAAAATCAGTATAAATAGAGGGGAGTCGGTCGCACATCTTCATCACCCCTCAATCACTCTCAAGTCGCACGAATGCAAAGTTACTCTGCCAAAATTTTATTTCATTGAGTTCGCACTATGGTTGTTATTCTAACATGTACTCTCTGCTTTTAAAGGTAGTGTGAGACCAAAATCAACTTAAATGTTCGGTTTAACCTAGCCCTAATGTCAGAAATTGCCAAAAACAACATAATCTTCAAAATAAACCACTAAAATGGACTTAATCGGTGATTGAAATAGTGTTAGGTGTTACTTTGAATGTCTGTGAGTGTAATGAGCTTGAGCACACCGGTTAACATCATGTATAGACCAAGAACTGATTTTAAAGTGTTGAACAGAGACTTATGCAAATCGACATGCTGATGAACTTCAATCGCACGATTGAGATGGGAAAATGACTCAATCGCATGAATGAGCTAGGCGTGTGACTCAATCACACGAATGAACCATGCGTATGAGTTCAGTCGCACAACTGGTTCAACCGCATGGGACAACATACAACTAAGCTCAGTCGTAGGCTCAATCGTATGACTGAGCCCAATCGCACGACTAAGACTTAGACGCATTGTCCATTCGCACGACTGAACAGAATGATTCAACTTCATTAAAATTCAAATGTCATTCACTTACACAAATTTTAACGTTTATGTATCTTATGTTACAGAAACATGGCTAGCAGATGGACTATGAGCACGAAGCACAACCTCGGTGCTCATCTTGACGTCACATCTCGGAACGCTTCTGAGTTCGCGGGGATTATTGCTTTTTTATGAAGATCGAGGATCTTCAAGGCCATCTCTACACCTTGCACACCATATAGATCAATTCAGCATGCTTTCTAGGAAACCGATGTAGTAGACAAGTCCGTTGAGCCTCATCGCATTCGGAGTTCTATTTTTCGTCAGGAAAATGAGATCAGCGAGGATGATCTGAGGAGGGTTTTGGAGTTGGGTGAAGATGGTGACTGCCCAACCAGGCTGCATCCCCTGATGGTTTCGGGATATTTTCTTCGGATCAAGTACGCTGGGGACATTAATGCAGGTGTGCTTAACTAGAGCAACCTATGCCCCTAGTTCAAGTACTTGGCCCATGTGCTCCTCAAGTGCATAGCCTCAAGGAAAGGACACTTTGATGAGATGTCTGATCAAATCTAGAATGCTTACGTAGCTCTGGTACTGAACTATCCGTTCAGTTTCTCTTGGATGATCTTCACGTATATGGTAGAGAATATAGAGGCCAAGGGAAAGGAAGTCTTCTGCATGTATCCTTGTTTCCTGCAGATGATTATTGACCAGAAGCTTCCTTTGCTGCTAAAGGAGAGAGATGATGCAGCTACACTTGAGGTTATGGATGACACCACCCTTAGTTGGATGAAGGTGTACCGGGGCAAGCAGGTGAAGCCCCCGATGAGGAGATTGTTTGGGCATCTGGCCCGAGAGGACTACGTGGTGCCCGCTCACAAGCAGTGGCATCACGATGATAGTGATTTAGATACAGAGCCTATAGTTTTACCCGCTGATGATAACGATGACGATGCCAGTGGTGATGGTGGAGATACAGGCCCCACTCCATCTAGGGCCACTTCCACTGATATACCATCTCCACCATCCACACAAGATGGAACAGAGAGGGCTATTAAGACTTCCTGCCAGATGAGGAGGAAGAGTCAGATAAGGAGTCGTTGGTAAGGACATTGGGTAGTAAGGTTGTTGCCATTAAGAGAGGGATTGCGGCGGTTGGTGGATGCTAGGTTGAGTCAAGGGATGTTGCTACTGCTGTTACTAATCCATCATACATCCCTAAGTAGCTCATCAGCCCAAGGGGAGCATCCTCTTCTAAGGGCTCGAGGAAGAAGAGAATGGCTCAGCCCCATGGCATGAAGAGCAAGAGGAGGAGGATTACTCTGATTACCACCACATCCACCACCTCTACCACAACTACCACCACTACCACACCTCCCACCACTACTACCACACCTCCCACCACTACTACCACACCTCCCACCACAACTACCACACCTCCTACCACCACTATCACACCTCCTACCACCACTACCACAGCCACCCCTTCACCATCCACTCTCCCCCTATATACACCACATCCACCACCACTACCACCACCCAATGAGCCAGGACATCTGCTCAAGTCCCACTAAGCCATGGATTCACTCTACCCTCTATCAGGTTAGAGGAACAGCTAGCCAACCTTAACCGGATGGTTCTAAAGCTGCTAGCAACCGATGAGCAAAGAGCTGCACAGCTGAACCAGCTTATGAAGCTCAATGCTGCTCAAGCTTAGCACATTAAATAGCTGCAGGAACAAAATGCACATTCTGTTTGGAGGATAGAGGAGCTAGAGAGAAAGAACAAAAAGATCATGCTTAGGCTTAAAGGATCCAAAGATGAGCCTTTAAAGATCAGGGAAGAAGATGATGATGATGAGGATGATGATAATAATAATGATGATGATGATGATGATGATGATGATGAGGATAATAATGATGATGATGATGATGATGATGATGATGATGATGATGAAATAATAATAATAATAATAATAATAATAATAATAATAATAATAATAATGATGATGATGACGATGATGATTCAGGTGAAGAAGATGAGGGTGATGATGAAGGATAGAGTGGAAAGAAGAAAGGGAACGATGATGATGAAGAGGGTGATGTTGCTTCATCAGCTTCTACTCAGGCTCAAGAGAGGCGTTCTAAGAGAGCTCCAGAGCAAGGATCGTCGTCTTCAGCTCCTACAGCTCAAGAATTGACCAATCAAGATAAAAGTAAAGATTAGATGTTTTGTATTTAAAACTTTTGTACTTGATTTGAATATTACATTAATGTAATTTATGATTATCTATGTTTATCTATGTTTAAATGTATTGATTAACTACTAATGATTGATGTGTTAAATGTTTAAATAAAGCAGATAAAACTTCACAGCAATATGAATATGATATTGCTCCCCTTCAGCAAATCAAGTCTCAATTCACAATGATTCTTGATTTGCAAGGAATTGTGAGGATGTCAGTGAGCTACACTCTCGAAATTTCTCATACACGATCTGACCGACGAACAACTTGTTGAGATTTTCAGACTGAATCCTGAAGCTCGTCAAAGACACTCCAAAGGTTGATGTTGTAAGTGATGATGAGCTGAATGATATTGATGAAATAGAGATAGAGGATTTCATGTCTTACCACTATCCAGAGTACACTGACCAAGAGGGAAATGTGATCCCCAACTTGGGTGACACTCTCGGTCGTGCTACATTTGAAAAACTGGATGAGATGGAGAAAGAAAAAGATAAGGATGAAAGCCAAGCTCAAGCCTCAGATGCAGATGTTTGAGTCTGCATTAAAGAAGGAATACCACACCAGATGGGTGAACTTCAGACCTCAACAACCGAAGAGGTTTATTCGCAAGTCTGAAGTGAATCCCATAACTAGAAAGCCTAAAGTGGTGTTGAAGTGGAGTCCCCCGCGCATGATGTCGAAGATTCCCTTACGGGAAATGCCTCAAGACATCACTCCACATTTCAAATGGTGGTATTATGACTGAGTACAGGTGAAGCGGTCATAGTTCTAAATAGAGAGGGCAAAATGGAAACTATAAGGGTATTTGACCCAATGTGGCTTACCAACTTGTTTGTAGAAGATGTCTACACATTGAAAGGCCCCATTCCCGGGATGCTTACAGCTGGTCGATCATCGCACATAAAACGTACATCTTCATTTATTTAACGTAAACATTGCAGCGAAAACATTCAAAAATGACATTTCATTTCATTATAAAAGATTTTGCAAAATAATACATCATTAACCAGTTACAAAATACATTGTTGCATTACATCACAAAATCATTATATAAATAGATGCCATCCAAAAGAGCTGAGTAGCCGCCCGTGCCATCCTCAACAATCATTACCTGCCAACTGAATAAAGATAAAAGTCAGCGTTGTTGAGTGAGTTCTAGTTGTATAATAAAACATACTTTTCTTTGGTTAAAACCGTTCTTTACGTTCATGCGATCATACATCATACGTACACATAGATAATATCATTATTATCTTCATTATTCATTCATTAATTCTTTAACTTTCGTTCATTCATCGTACGTCATTTACATTCACTTTTCTTCATTATTACATATTTTCCTTTCCATCAAACCATAAACTTTACCCTTCTGTTCATGGTACTGGACCTAGGCCTATCATAGACCTTCTACAACGGTGCACTACACCTCTGGCCACAGTACCTAAGGTAAATTTAAGTGTACCATTGTCATGTGCAATACCTTTCTGTTCATGGTACTGGACTTAGGCCTATCATAGACTTTCTATAATGGTGCACCGCACCTCTGGTCACAGTACCTAAGGTATGCAGCAATGGTTTTATACAAATGGTCAATCACAAAGAAAGCCCTCAATGTGCATCCTCCCGGGATAGCGAACCCACACACCGTTGGGCTAACACCTTTTAATGGTGTCTCCTGACATACAAGGCTTGCAAGACTTCTTTACTTTCATCATTCATTAATGCATGCATTCATCAGGTTCCTCTTTTCATTGTCTTTCACTTTACGTTACATAATATTTTCAATTCATTCATTAACGTAACACGTAAAGCCACAGGAAAGATAAACATTCATCATAATCAGGAACATCAACATA
>BJCM01152444.1:0-14772 GCA_018326385.1 Flaveria bidentis | reverse complement strand
GTGGTCGCCAAGTTCAATTCACTTACGGAATAAGCCCAAGCCGCGGCTGGGTACTTGGCTCAAAGACACGAGACAATTTATCTCACCTATGACACTCAGAAGATCTTTATGAAAGGCCCGAAACAAGGCAAACGTGGTAACCAATGAAGCCATTCATTGGTTACAAGAGAATAAGAAAGAAACACAAGATGACAAAACGAATAAAGCCAAAACATTGGCAGAGGTCAGAGCAGCCCCCAAAATTCCCAAGTCAACTACAAAGACAAATTACATTAATGCCAGTCAGAAACCCTTTGCACCAGAAAGGTATAAAACCCCTGGCTAGGGGATTTCAGTCTCAGATCGTTGACCACAAGCTTTCGAGAATAGAACCATGTCATATTTTGTTCCCGTACACCAACACTATAAATACCTCTTTCATTCCACATGTAGAAGACATTCTGAGAACATTCTCACTACAAACCAATCGCTTACTAATCTTTCCCTTCAAGTTCTCTCAATACATACACGTATTCTCACGCCGGAGTGTGGTCTCGGGGGGAAAACCCTTTCTGCCCGAGGCGAGGCTCACGGTGTTGTTTTTGTCTCGCAGATACTCTTCTCAGCCAAAGCCAAGCCCAGCTGCAACTCATTTCCTGATGACCTTCCGTCAGCCAAAGTCCAGACCAAGTTCCAGCCTGATCTTTGACATTCTGCTCAGCCGAAATCAAGCCCAGCCGCATCCTGCTTCCCAACGGTCAAAGTCAAGACCAAGTTCCAGCCTAATCCCTGGTAGCAACCCCATTCTTGCACTGCTCCTAAGTCTTAATCTCTTGACTAAGATTTGTGTAGCAATAAGGTTCAATCGTAAACTTCTCCTTACATGATTTAG
This sequence comes from Flaveria bidentis, assembly GCA_018326385.1. Lineage (NCBI taxonomy): Eukaryota > Viridiplantae > Streptophyta > Magnoliopsida > Asterales > Asteraceae > Flaveria > Flaveria bidentis. The sequence goes on along the minus strand of BJCM01152444.1, from coordinate 13,901 downwards.
GATATAACGGTTTAGCATCTATTGAAGAAGAGTCGAAGGAAAGCAACGTTTAGGATTTTAATTTGAAGAAGAGACGGTGACGGGCATAAATAGGTTGTTGACGGGGTTTTTAAATGTTTCTAGATGTTTAGATAGAAAGATAAAAATTAAGGGGGAAAAGTAAAAAATTAAAAATATTAGAAACCTTTAATGGACAACATAAACAAACAAAGAGGACTGAACATGTATGAATCAACATGCACAAACATGTAAACAAATAAATATAAACGAATAAAATAATAAATGTTCACAAACATAATTATTTTATAATTTCGAAGGAATTTTGTTTCTAACTCTTAGAAAGATTCAATTTTTTTTGTTTCAACTCTTAGAGAGATTAAATATGCACCACATTTAAAGGTCCATAATTTTTACATACTACATATCAAAGTTAATTTTATTTGCTTCATTTAACAAATAGGTGAGAACACGAGTTAAATAATATAATAGATAGTAATTGATAATGATAACATAAATTATGATACAATTGAACAATTAATTGATGATATACAAAATTTTGAATTTGGAATTTATAAACATCTATAAAGTGTTTTTTTAATAGCTTTATTTTTTTTGAACGGCCAACGAATAATTTTTTAAGTTCGATCACCCTGGTAAACTCATTGGCGAAAGGCCACCTACGCCTGCGAACACAGACAGCGTTGGTGACCAAGCTCGCCCACCATTCCAAGAGAAACCCACCACCTAAAAGTTCACTGTGGTAAAACCCTTAACCCACTAGAAGCATATTACATCTAGTGAGACTCCAACTCATAACCTCCACTTTGAAAAGTCATAAGGCGTCTCTTTCTAAACCAGTTAATCTAGAACTCATTGACTTAATAACTTTATTTAATAAAAGAGACTAGTGGAAACATAAGGGTGACAAGTTATCACAGAGTGACACGTGTCTCGTCATTTAATAAAAGATGCAAAAAAATAATAGTGATAATGCACCAAAGAATGACACGTGTTCACACTAAAACTTTTTTTTTATTATAGAGTACGGACACATATGTAGATTTATTGTAAACCAATCACTATAATTCAAAAAGAAGGGTAGTCAAAAAAATCATTCATTGCTTTATAATAAGAGCTCTTATTAATCTTAACACTTGCTTATATCAACATTGCTAGTTTGTTTGTTTTTTTCCTCATGCCTTGACCTTTACCACCTCCAACCTTATCTAACACCACATTGATCACGTATCTCACCTCCTCTTTCGTGATTATACTATTGACCCCTCTCGCTAATACCACACAAACACTCATCTCCTCCACCAACATCTTCGAATTATACCTTGCTCCGCCCCCAATAGCCACCCAATCAAAGGCACTCCTTGACTCAAACTCTCCATCACAGAGTTCCACCCACAATGAGTCAAAAAAAACACCGGTTGACCTATGACAGTATCTCTACTTGAGGCACCCAATTACACACCAACAATCCTTGTTTAGCAACTCTATCCATGAAACCATCAAGCAACCATTCAGGTCGGAAATCACCTTTTAGGTCAAACCCAATTGGTGGCCTAATAATCCAAATAAAAAACTTTTGGCTCTCTCCTAACCCTTTAGCTAATTCTATCATTTGGCCTAAAAATCGCCATAGGTTCCACCGTCGATGACATTCTGGTGAGGGAGATTCAAACATATGGAACAAGATGCAGTTGTACTGTAGGCACCACAAGTAGTGAATGTGTAACTACAAATGTCAAAAGATTTAACTACACTATTAGCCCACCCCATGAACATATCTCAGATTATGCATACCATTGTAACTACTACTTCCTTCATCGAAAACGTCAGAGATGAACCGACAGAATGGGGGTCCGAGGGCTGTGGAGGCGTGTAGGAGTTTACAGATTTGGGGTAATGGGGATTAATGTGTTTGAGTGATTGCATGCATGAGCCATTTTAAATGCCACATCCCACCCACCTCAACATGTGTTCTCTAAGCCATGGTTATAATAAGCAATGGTGACCACATCCTCTAGAAGTGCATTAATACATTTTTATACAATATAAATATCATAATTAAAACAGTCCAACAAAACAAACCTAACTCGTTGATGAGAACCAACCAACGTCAAAGTAAAGGTGTGATCGTCATGGATAATCTAATCGACATTATAAATTACGCTTAAGATTAAGCCGGTAAGGATTAGGTTTTTCTTCTATGTATACAAGTTAGAAACCTATGTATTTAACAAAAATATAAAATCAAATTATTAATAGTATATTTAAAAATTCTAAAATGATTTTTTAAAATAAGATATGATTGAAATTAAATAAAATTTTATCATTGATGATTAGCACTTGCAAATATTGTAATAATTCAGCATATTTAATTCATCGATACCAAAATGACTTTTGGTCCATGAATTCACAAGACTAAATGTTCTAAGATTAAATTTTTATAACATAAAGAGGCATAACAGTTATATACACAGATCATTTATATCTCTTGGTAGCATATTTAACTCAAAGAACCCATCCTGACCCACTCTTTCCTGTCAAGTCTCTATTGATGTCCAACTTGACCCATTCTTTAGTTTACACATTGCCCAAACTGATCCGTAAATAATAGAATGTGTCGTGATCGACACGCCTGTTTATAATCATGCGTGCTTGAATATGAATATTTAGAACTTTTAAATATTCACAACAAATCAAATGCCAAAATCTAGTGATAATTGAATACAAGTACCTGCTCGTGGGCGGTTTCAGTCATTAGTGCAGTAAGCCCTCAGATGTAAATGAGAAGTTAGACCGTTTACACCACGACCATCTGCCACTAGAACCAAGCAAAAAAAAGAATACATACGCGATATCTTTATAGAATAAAACATTCTCACATTATACAATCAGTAAATTTGTCTTTTCATCATTTCATACACCTCGATGCCTTTGGGATGACGATTAACTTTCTCTTTAATGAATTGTTTTTCCGAGCAAGCAAGAATGGTGCTAATAGCCACACCATTAGTCGCTCCTTGTTCTTTTAGCCAGTTATAAAACATACACCTAAGTTTAACCTTTTCTATAGCGTAAGATAACAAAGACGGGTATCTAGATATAGCAGACAACGAGCACCCTAAATGGTTGACCAAAAAGTCAACCTTCATTTTGAGTACCTCCTTTGACTGGTTAACAGTTTGAGGTGATGATTTCACCATTTCCATCACAACTTCTCGGTCAAACCCAGCATCGACCAAACAATCAAATCTTTCTTGAAGTTCCTTCGCTCTCCCACGAAACCTTTTAAGGGCTCTTTTCATCTCGTTTGAATCTTCAACAAAACCCAATCCTGTTAAGAACTTTATTTTTTCTTCGGTACACTCTTTTGATGGTGGAAGTGGTGTAACCTTTACTCCAATGGCAAAATTCTTTAATTCTTCAGGGTTATTCTTGATTATTTCACGAAGTCGTTTCTTCCCAGAATTCAAGCAATTTAACGCCGTTTTCACACCCTTTAAAGAACAGGAGCCAAGTACATGTGGATGTGAACAAAAAATATTCGCAATGTTATCATCATCCATTTCAATAGTTAATAGGAAATCATACGAACGCCTTAAATTGGAAACATATTCTCTGATCTTGATGTCTGGAAACTGAGAAAATAAGGATATAATATCATTCTTGGAAGCTCCAAATTTGAGTAAGAAGCTTATAACTGAAAATGTTGTGACTCCCGAATCCTGCACTAAAATGGTGGGATGCTTATACATTAACCTTCCTAAATACTCGTTTTCAAAGCCTAATTCCTTCAAGAAACACAAAAGTTCAAGTATACGTTTCCAATTGTAAGATTCATCTTCTGATAAATGCTCAACAAACCAACCATTCACAATCCCTATAGTCTTTAACTCCATTACAACCTTAACAGCATCATTACCTTCATCACCAATTAGAAAAGAAGGACACGAACCCACAAGTTTAACAACAGTAGATTGATCTCGAACAATATCTTCAAGATCATTAAGGCGTGACACCAAACTCCCTTCTTGAGATCTAAAAACTTCTTTAGCTTTCATATAAATCTTTCCTATCTGTTTAGCAGCAAAACCATATTCACATAACACATGATAATTCTCCAACAACATACTGTCATCACTTAGAAACATCAAATTACGAGGCAAAAGCTTCGAGAACTCAGAAGGTTCCAAACCCATGCTTTCAAAAAAGGGCTCGAATTCGTTAATCGGATGGTAACGCAAGAATCGCGCTACAGATTGCCCTATATTCTCCTTATTTTCAACCCCTTTAATCAACTTTTCAAGAAACCTAGGTGAATTACGACTAATATACTCTGCATCCCTAAACTGTAAACTTCTAGTGGAATGCAAGTAATCCAACAAAGCATCTTCGGCTTCTTTACAATCTACAAGAGACCATACACTCACATTCGAGTCATTCGTGAACAACTCATTCGATTTGAGACCATTTTGGGGCTTATAAGCTGCTTTCGTGCCATAAACCCTAGGGTTTTGGATCGCATGAAGCAACCCAGTTGGGCAAATTGCATTTCTACTTAAATCAACAACAACCCATCTGATAAAGATTGATTTCTTGAGATTTCGGTAACGATACATGAATAAATTTAGTGATTTTGACAAGATATAGATGAATGTGAGCTTCAAGATAAAGGGGAAACAGTTGTGTATGTGTAAGTAGATGAAGGGGTTACAGAGATGAGATTACCTGGTGATTTAAAGGGTTTTTGTTGATTGTAATGCTCTGAATGTCGCCATTATTGAGGGGTTATGAAGATGGTGGTAGCCATTAGAGGGGCTCTAAAGTCTCACAAGGGTTTCTGGTTCGAACTTCAAGTTACTCTTTATTACATTGTTTTTAAAATCAGACCGGACAGTGAACCGGACGTCTTGGTTCAACCAGTCGGATCGTATATAAGAACCGGATAAAATTATAAGTATTTTTTATAAATATATATAAAAATTACAAAAAGAATAAAAATATATTTAAAAAACCGGTCCGACCACCGGTTCAACCAGTGCGGTTCCCGGTCCGACCGCCGGTTCGACCGGTTAAACGGTTTTAAACACCGAACGGGACCGGATCGGATTCCGGTTCCCGCTCCAACCGGTCGGACCGGCCGGTCCGATCCGGTTTTCAAAACCATGGTTTATTATTTAAGGGTTGTTTGACAATTTCTGAATGATTAAGTACTAAACTAATAAGATGTCTGAACCATTAAGTGTTGAATCATTAAGATGTCTGAACCATTAAAAACTAGTATATCATTTAACTATTTAATAGGAAATGTTTAACCAATTCAGATAATATGTCTTAACTATTTATCATTTGACCTCTTAATCATTTAATATCAATATATTGTTTAACCATTCAAAGGTAAATATTTTCAAACAGGTGCTTGCGAAACAAAAAGTGTGAACCATTAAGTGCTGAATCATTCAGACATCCGAAACATTAAGAGGTTGATTAAGAGGCTGTCAAACAACCCCTTAGTTAGCAAATTATTTTTTATACATCTAATTTATTTTATCATCTTTATTTATTTTTATACACCTATATAAATAAATGAAAATAGATAGAGATAATAGGGTGTCTATTTAACATAAAGAGTTAAATAGTTTTATAAATGAGATTTCATATAAATTACCATTTGATTTTAAAAGATTAATTTTTGTTATTTACATCAAAATATTTCATAAAAGTTATCATTTGAATTCATTTAACTACTTCCAATTAGCACCGTTAAGTTTCCTATATTTGAAATATTTTTGTCAAAACAATTTCAAAACAAAAAATCTACTAGATGAATTCAAATCGCAATGATGATTTTCAAACTGGATTAAACACATAAAACCCCTTATATAAAGTTGATTTTTATTTTGTAATTGTTTTGACAAAAATACACAGAATAAAAAATTTAACGGAAAAGGTTAGCGGTGTTAATTGAGAGTAGCAAATGAATTCAAATGACAATTTTTGTGAAACATTTGGATGCAAATGATAAAATTTAATCTTTTGAACTAAAATGACAATTTTTAAGAAATCTCAGGGATGTAAACCATAAAAAAAAGTTGCAATTTTTTATTTTTTGATTTATATATTTTTATTTTGGATTATTGGATTTTAATAAACTAAAGTTTCATTTATTAGCCAAAATTAATCTCAACTTAAGAAAAAATTACAAACACTTCCAACTTAGAGTTTATTTTCATTCAACCATCTCTTATTAATTGAGAGTTAACCCCCATTAGTTTTTTATGTAATGGGGCAAACTTTAAGCCAGTTTTCAACTTTGTCATCGCCCAACCTCCATCAGGTCCGTTTTTTAGTATCTAGCCTCTATCGTCACCTGATATCTACCTCCAACGAGTCAAGTATCTCAGATTAGGAGGTGAAGAATGATGGATTTTATGATGCAAAACTTTGTGATTGACTTGCTTTCAACTTTCTGTTTAGTGTTTTGATCATATAAACAGTTCACATTTTATGAGTTGAATAATTTTCAACCAATAAATAAAATTTGTGATTATTAAAATTTGATAACCCTTCAATTATATATATTACTAATTTTTAAGTTGGTTATGCATTATTAGTTGTATCTTATGTTTTATAAATTGTATTTTTGTTTTTGTTTTTTACTTTTAGCATTAATAGTCTTCATCTTTTACATTTAACTTTAATATTTTTTTCACATTTAACTTTGGTATCATATTCTTTTCATCTTTTACATTTTTTTTGTTTACACGTTCCGGTTTAAAAGTTTCGAGTCAACATGTCGCATGCTTATGTGATTAAAGTGTTTACCTATATTTTTTCCGTTTTAACAATTACGATTGTATTACATTTTGGTCTAATTTTTGCACGTTAACATGCGCAAACAGTCATGCATGGTTTAAGGTTTTTACGTCTACTTTTTATTTTTTTTATTTTGCTAGTTTTTCTGTTGTTTGTGGTCGCCTGTGACGGTGTGGTATTAATGTTATTTGTCACGATTTTACATTCCCGCAGCAACGCAGTGAGTAAATACTAGTTTTCACTAAAAGAAAAAAAAACCATTGTGGCATAGAAATTTTCATAAATCTTTTTCATGTTGTAAGTAGAGTATGAGTCGGCTAGGTTGTAGGTTAAAACTAAAACTTGAAATATGATGTTATAGTTTTAAAGGTTTGTAAATGATCACTTTTAGTTATACATGGGTTGGTTGATTTGATTATCGTAAATGATGGTTTGATTGATTAGGTTAACCATCATTTAATCATCGGTTTTAGGCATGAGTGTATTCAATCTGACTTAATTAAGAAAGCAATATATATATATATATAAACAATGAAAATTAGTTTTTTTATAATCAAAACTATTGCTCGTTGAATGATAATAATCCATAGTATTAGTTTGGCCGATACGCTCCCAACTTTCATTATTATTAATAACAACAATATTAGTGACACAATTATCAAATATTTATACATGGTTTATATTTATTTAGACTCAATCTAACCTATATGTTTTTTTCAAATATATATTATATCAAATATCTTACGTTTGAGGGAAGAAGGGAACCTTCCTTATAAGGGGGTAGAAACCTCCTCAATCAATACGTGTTTTGCCCGGGCGAGTAACTCGTTGGGTGAAAACAAAACCGTGAGTTCTTGGATGGACAACTCATCAATGGCAAAGTGGGAATATCTTGGTACGATTGACGTAGACTATTAGAGATGATATCAAAGCCTGGTGTCAGACCAATGAGCCAGCAATGACGCTAGGCACCGTAAGATGGGGTGGAGATGTAAGTCTTATATCGACTGAGAGAGAACGAAGCCTTTCTTATTAGGGGGTGGAAACCTTCTCTATGAAGACACATTTGACTTAGGTGAGCAACTCATCAGTTAAAACAAAACTATGAGTTCCTATATGGGCAATCCATCGAGGACAAAATGGATAATATTTTGGTACGGTTTATGTGGGTTGTTACTTGGTGTAAGTTGTGGGTTTAAATTGATATCCTCAAAGTAATATGAAGGTATCAAAACTGTATTTAGACTTTTAAACATACAAACAGGTTTGACCTATTTAATTTTATTTTCTTATGCTCAATTGACCAACAAAAATTGTTGGATTTATAAGCAAATGTATATGTTAGATTAATTAATAATTAAGAGATTGCTTTGCTTATGATTTTTTGTTAAGAAGGATGATTCTAAAGTCTTCTAGCCATCTGCCAAAAACAAATAATTTTCTACATTTCTTTTAATTAGTTTGATACATTTCGAAGGGAATCAAATTCAAATAATTGATGCACCCATGCACTTTGCTTATGTTGGAGGTTCGGTTCATTAGTTTATTAGTTACAAACATTAGCTATAATTATAGTTTTGAATTTGATTGATAGATAGATTTTACATGTCCTGTTGATTTTATATATTGATTAACTTAGATGGATCTCTTTAGTTTTAGTTGTAGTTTTGAAAAACTAAACACAACAGAAATGATAATACTTATTAATAAAACGATAATTTTAGTGTCACATGTCATTTTTTATTACTTGTTTTTTCAATTTCTGGTTAAATATGTATCTGTTTTTAATGTTAGTTTAGGTTAATTTGATTAAAAGTCAACTTCTAAAACAAGATATATTAAAGGAAAATTTGGAGATTTAACCCTAAATTAGAGCACATTTTTTTGAAAATTAAATCATATCCAATATTTCCTTTTTTTTCAAATAATTAATCAATAAAAACTTTACAAATCATTCATTATTTTCTTCATCTATGAAATCGATATTGTTTTTTTTTCATAAATACTCGGTTTATATTCAAATCTTGACAAAAGTTACGGGATTTTTTTAATTCACTCCTCTCCAGTTGGTTTGTTTTAAATAGGGATCATGGTCAGCTCAATGTTGTATTATCTCGAGTTAAAAGTATATAGATGTTAAAACTATGAATATTAGATAATGATGAAAAAATAACAAACAAAACATCAAATATTGTATACAAATAATTTTTCGGATGTTTATGAATTTGAAATATTGTTTTTCATGTTCAATTTAATTTGTTTATTACTTAAAGTTCTTATTTATAAATTTATTTTATTTCATATTATATATTATTTAGACATATGAATATTAATAAAGAAAACCTACTATTGTTAGATATAGCAAATGTCAAAATTATACATAAAAGTCGATATACAAAGTATTAACAACAACATTATAACTCATGCATCTTTTTAAACAACAATAATATTTTTTTATTGAACCCATGTGTTACACGAGACTTTAGCCTAGTTTGAAATATATATACTTTGAATCTTGTTAATTGAGTTGTGCAAAAAGGATTAAAACTATCATTGATCAAATGATTTGATTTCTGTAAGTTATACTTGTCTATATATAATGAACTGCATCGCACAGTTGGTGTTTTGCAAATCTGACTGGATCGATCTATGAATCTAATGAATCTCGGAAGGTGATGCAGAATGTGATGTGGTAGTGGAAGATTAGGGTGTTCAATTGCTGAAACTTAAAATTTTAGTGGTCAAACTGAAAAAAGCAGAATGTGCCCTGTATTTACCCGACCAAGTTGTTTAATATCTCATTCTTGCATAAATACTACTTTCTGCTACGAGTAAATTTTAACCCACCCGTTCTTTGACCCCGCCCATTAAAACGTGACCCATTCAACCTCACTTTTTTTACCTTTCGCTGAAAAATAAATCTTGAATCCATCACTGTTTGAAGAAGACTTCATTTGCAGAATTTAAAGAAAAAATATGATGGTTTTTGTGAAAAGAAAGTAACATGCAACTCGAAATATTTAATTATTCTTTTCTTGATCATCTCTTCTCGTGTAGAGGTGCACATAAAAGTCGGTTAACTGACTCAACCTTAAAAAAATGATAACGGAACTAGTAGAATTCTAAAATATTCTAGATGTACACTAGGTATGAGACATAATATGTGGTTAATTAAAAATATTCTAAAACAAACTAGTTTTATTTAGAATCGCGCATTGCGCAATAGATGTCGTGAAGGCCAACACCTATAGTTTATCAAATATGTTTATAAACTTATCACATGCATTAAAATTGAATGATTATAAATTCACGACATTTACAAAAATCCCTTATCTACCCAAATGACGAGTGGGTTGGTGTTTGATGACGAGTGGGTTGGTGTTTGATGACGAGTGGGTTGGTGTTTGATGACGGGTGGGTTGGTGTTTGATGACGGGTGGGTTAGTGTTTGATGACAGGTGGGTTAGTGTTTAATAGCTGCCAAATATCATACACAGCCGAACATCTGCATCTTCAAAGCCTTCATTGGGTTGACATCCCTACACATACAGATCTGGCATAATAGATTAACGGATTAACACCCACAACCAGGTTATCAAAACAAATGAAAAAAATCAACATATGTAGTGTAATATGGATATTCCTAGGGGATTAACAATTCAAAGCATGACATAACAGTTATGTAGATGCAAATAACATACTAACGCGCTTGGTACATGCACAGTCGCACAACAATAACCCTATCCTTGCGCTAAGATGAGATGATAACCAAAACGACCAAACGCAAAGAAAATAATAACATTACCGGAAAGAAGAAAACCAGAGGTGGAAACTGTTGGTCAAATCAGTGGCACCGGTTGAGTAATACACTAATTCCAAGATTACCACTGCAACACAAACATAAAAAAAAGATTAAAACACAGCCAACACAAAAAAAAAAAAACAAAACAACTAATCATGAGACATCAAACACATTTACCTTTGTTCTAATTGTTAGCCCATTTGACTCGACATAAATAGACTTACTATTTTTTTTTGTAACACTCACTTTTAATTTACGATATTCACATGTAACTCTATGGTCCTATCTCCAATGTGTTGAATTTTAAAAATGATTCAAGAGCATTCTTAATTTTCAATATTTGGTTAAAAAAATTTATATTTGTAATAAAAACCTATAGCTAGTACAGGGATATTTTTATAAAATGATGCTCATTCAAAAGAATAATTCATTCATTAAACCCAGTCCATGACTCCATGTATTCTTGAAAAGTGAAAGGCTCTTTTGAAAAGATGAAACTGCCACAAAACTTCCCAAGTGTGACAACAAAAAGCTGTAAGGTGGAATCCTGCAATACATACACGATTTTAGCATGTATAGGCACAAATATGTTAACCACCTTTCCCAATCCCAAAACATACCCTACAAGGCTACAAAGCTCGTTTTGCACGATACAATTTAGAATAAGTCATAAAGCAAACAACCAAAATATGAAGTATTAAAGCCCAAAACAAGTGTTCTTCCGAAGTTAAGTTTCTTACGAAGCTTAACATAGTTCTTCTGAAGCTAGTTGGAATCTTCCGAAGGTTATGTTAGCCTCGGAAGGGTTATGGTTTATACTCTGCATTTTCCGAGGGGAATCTTCCGAAGGGTTGTTTTCTGCTCGGAAGATATAGTATATGATCCTTAGTGTAAATTCTTAATATTTATTGAGTGTGTCTGTTATAGTTAGTTAAACACTATAAATAGTGAACTGATGTAATCGCTGAAAAGATCCGAAAATCATTTCTAATAATTCTAATCATCTGTAAAATCTTGTTCACAAATTCATTCATTCTTAAATCATCTTTGTATTGAATTGTTCAAATTTCGTGTTCATATTCTCAATTAGTTCAACAATTAGTATTAGAGCCTGGTTAGAGGCTCAATTGAGGATCAAGATTCAATCAAAGATCGATCGGCGGCAACAATGGTGTCAACAAAGTTCGAGGTTGTGAAATTCGATGTGAAGAACGACTTTGGGTTATGGCGGTTGAAGATGAAGGCATTAATCGTTCACCAACGAGTGGTGGATGCCTTGGCCGTAGAATCTAAGTTGCCTAATACAATGTTAGATAAAGAGAAGAAGGAGATGCTAGAACAGGCACATAGTTCAATCATCTTGAACTTAGGGGATCAAGTACTCAGAGAAGTATCGAATGAGACATCTACTGCAGGGGTCTGGGCAAAATTGGAAAGTTTGTACATGACGAAGTCTCTTGGGAACATGCTGTATCTCAAGAAATGGTTGTACACATTCCAAATGGCTCATGGGAAGTCAATTGAAGATCATACCGATGAATTCAACAAGTTGGTGTTGGATCTTGAGAACATTGAAGTTGAATTAGATGATGAAAACTAAGCAATCATATTATTGACATCTTTGCCATCCTCATATGAGAACTTTGTGGGTACTTTGATGTATGGTAGGGACACACTTACCATGGAAGAAGTGTTGGCAGCTCTCAATTCAAAGAAATTGAAGAAGATAACTTATTATAAGGAAGATGGTGGGGAAGGCTTGGTAGTCAGGGGATGATCTGAACAAAGAAACTTCAAACAGAGAAGTGTCTTGAAGTCTCGGTCCAAGTATAAGAGGAGGTGTTATGTGTGTGAATCTGAAAAGCACTTCAAGAAAGATTGTCCTGATTAGAAAAAGAAGAAGGGTGAATCAAGTGGATCAAAAACTCATTCCGGACACAATGCACAAGATGATTCCTCTGATGGATATGAAAGTGCAGATGTGTTGGCTGTCACAAGCAGTGGTAAGGAGGATGAGTGGGTGATGGATTCAGGGTGCTCATACCATATGACACCTGTGAAAGAGTACTTTAAATATTTGAAGGTTGAAGATCTTAGATCAGTTAAGCTAGGGGATGATAGGCCTTGCAAGATTGTAGGTCATGGTATAGTGACTCTAAAAATGAAGAATAACATGGAAGTGGATCTTCAAGATGTAAGGTATATTCCTAGTCTTAAAAGGAGCTTGTTGTCTTTAGGGCTATTGGAGAATTCTGGTTACCATGTTAGTCTTAGAGATGGTAAGGCTAAGGTAATTAAGGGGTCAATGGTAGTATTGTCTAGTAGTAGAAGGGATAATAATATCTATTTACTAGATAGTGTTGATGTAGTAGAACCTCAGGTGGCATCTGCCTCAAGTGATAGTAGTTCTAAGGCCATGTTATGGCATATGAGGCTTGGTCATATCAGTCATCAGGGGCTGGTGGAGTTAAAGAACCAACAATTAATAACTGAGTTGAAAAGTTGTGATTTTGAATTTTGTGAAACTTGTATTCTTGGTAAGCATAAGAGGGTAAAGTTTACAAAGGCTAGTCATATCATAAGTGGGGTATTAGACTACATTCATTCTAATTTATGGGGTCCTGCTAAGGTTTATTCTTTGGATGGTGCTAAATACTTTATGACCTTAATTGATGATTTTTCTAGGAGAGTTTGTGTCACACCCCGACCAACGGCGGAATCATCGGGGCGGACGAATGGGAGACGATTCTTCATAGCACATGGAACTAAGTAAGTTGAAGTAATTTTAAATGTCATTATTCATTAAACCTTACAAGTCAAATAAGTAATTACAACACAATAAAGATACAAACAGAAACATAAGACTTTTAATTTAATCTAGGTCCAAGTCCTATATGAACACAGAAAGATCTTCAAGTAGAAAACCTGAAACATGTTAAAAATAAAGGATCAACTACAAAGTTGGTGAGTTCCCATGATTTAAACACACGTATATAGGTATATATATATAAAAGGGTTAAAAGTAGCAATTCATGTCCATGGTTACGAGTTAGCAAACTTATAGAACACATACAGTTACAACCAAACCTCGACTTGATTACAAGTATATAAGATTGGCTAAGTGTACTTGGTTCCCATGATGAACAAGCATACGTCATCAGGAGTCGGCAATACATCGATTTTAGCACCAAATAGGCTTGTCAGACCCAAAGATCTAAGACGTCGCCAGGCTAGCAATAGTTAATGATTGTAAACAAAATATGTATCT
>BJCM01152439.1:0-17354 GCA_018326385.1 Flaveria bidentis | reverse complement strand
AATTGTAACATACAAGTCAATCCAAGCAAGAATTGACAACATTAACAGTTAACTTCATAAGAAAACTCAGTCAAAGAAAGTACTTCATAAGCCAAATCAGAGACATTATCTTTGATTAAGTTCAAAGCTAATGCAGGTAAGTGCATTGATTAATGCGGGTGAAGGTAACCCATGCATATAATCAATGCAAGTATCTCTTTAAAATTCAAAGTGAAATGTGAATTTTACTCTGCCGCATTTGATACAATGAGAAAATGGTAAATTTGTTCAGCCACATTTACTACAGAAGTCAAATGCTGATGAACTTTGTTCAACCGCATTAGCTACAGTAGACAAATGCTGATGAACATCTCTCTTTTGCATTTGCTACAGTGCAATGCTAATCAAAATGCTTATGGCTTTTGATCTTTCACATTTGCTACAATGCAATACTGATCAAAATACTGATGGACTTTGATCATTCGCATTTGCTACAGTACAATGTTGATCAAATGCTAGAGTGTTAATCATTCGCATTTGCTACAGTGCTTAATGCTGATGATGTTTACTCTTCCGCATTGAACATAGTAAACAAATGCAGATGTCAGAAAATAAGAAGTAATAAATCTCCGCATTTGCTACAGTGTCCAAATGCGGATGTCTTAAAAAATGACAAGTTCAACTCTTCCGCATTTACAACAGTGAAAATGGAAAGACAAAGTTTAAGTTGTCTTCCGCATTTGCAATAGTTAACAAATACGGTAGACCAAAAAGCCAAAAAATTTCACTTCCGCATTTGCTATGGTCAAAAAATCCGGATCACCAAAACTATAAATTCTTCAACTTCAACATTTGCTATAGTGTCAAACGCATTTGCTCTTAAACTTATAAAATCTTTTTAAAGGCCATTATTTGACTATTTAAGGTTCTTTACATTGTTTTAAAACTATGATTCATAATCTGAAAATTAAGGTTCTTTACATTGTTTTAAAAAACCCAAGAACATAGGATCATTCATATGTGTTTGAAAAAGCTATCAACAAGAAATAACAACCAAAAGGAACAATGGAACTACCTTCCAAAAGCTGCTGAAAAAAAACGTTTATGAACTTCCTTCCAAAAGGCTGCTGAAAAACAGGATTTGTATGAAGATTATGATGTTCTTTAACAACCAAAACACCAAGTGGAGGTCTTCTCAAGCTAGCATACCCACAAGCATAAAGCAAAGCACCTTGTTGCTAGGATTTTGACACCAAAATCGTAAGAAGTGAGCTGCAGAAAACCACTTTCCAGCCTTGTTCTTCCTTCTTAGATGAGAGAAAAAGCTAATATTGCATGTATGAGAGAGAGAGAGGAAAAGAGCTGAAGTAATGATCTAGTCAAGAGTGTGTGTGTTGTAAAGAAACAAAAAGCACACACCCCCTTAAAGGGGGCGGCCGAATTACACTCCCATTTGGGGTTTTCCCCCCAAAACTTAAACACACTATTTTATAATAACTAGTCATCTAATAAGTTATATAATTAACCCTTTAATTATATATAAATAACTTATACACACTCTATTATTATTTGATGTTATTTAACCAACTTAAATATCATTACAAATAATGTCCATGAACAAAATATCCTTATAAGTTGTTCTTTCTCACATACAATCTATTTAGAAAACCCATTTTCTAAAATGGTGTATTTATTTAATTGCATGATCATATCATCAATTAAATATTAATTGATGTTTTCTAAGCTTGTTATTGTGTATGACCCGACTTGGATCATAACGTACTAACCACATCAATGTTCTATGTGTCTTGGGCATAAAGAATCCAACAATTGGCGATCCAATCGGTGAGAACGATAACCCGATCGATCTAACTATGAAACAAACGTTAAGAATGAGCAGAAATCGATCAAGAATGAACTAAGAAGTTGGATTGGGTGTTCTGGACGCTCTAGACGGCTAGGGTTTATGTATATTCGAAGTCTCTCTTAAGGTGTTATGTTTTTTTCACTAATTAAGTGGTATTTATAGGTTTGCAACTGCCATTTGTATGACTGAACCATTAGCATGGTTTAGTCCTGTGATTGAATCATGAGATTGAGTCATACACATGACTGAAAGTATAGTCGTGCGATTGAGTCAATCTAATGCCTCAATCTAATGCCTCAATCATACGACTGATCTAGTCTCCTGGATCATAACGTACTAACCACATCAATGTTCTATGTGTCTTGGGCATAAAGAATCCAACAATTGGCAATCCAATCGGTGAGAACGATAACCCGATCGATCTAACTATGAAAAAAACGTTAAGAATGAGTAGAAATCGATCAAGAACAAACTATGAAGTTGGATTGGGCGTTCTTGATGCTCTGGACGGCTAGGGTTTATGTATATTCAAAGTCTCTCTCAAAGTGTTATGTTTTTCCACGAATTAAGTGGTATTTATTGGTTTGCAGCTGCCATTCGTACGACTGAACCATTAGCATGGTTTAGTCATGCGAGTGAATCATGTGATTGAGTCATACGCACGACTGAAGGTTCAGTCGTGCGACAGAGTCAATCTAATGCCTCAATTATACGACTAATCCAGTCTCCTCGTTCAGTCTTGTGACTGGTTCATTAGTATGATTCATTCATGCGCATGATCCATAAGTATGGTCCATTAGCATGAATAATCACCCGACTAAGTTGAACACATTTTCCAATTATTATTGACTTAGAATTATGTACATCAATCTCAAACCTATATATGAAGTTCATACATATGACTTATACTTAACACAATAATAATATGAAATAATCAAAGATAAATAAACATCAAACGCATATCATATTTCATTGAATAATTACATTACACATGTGTAAGAAATGAAAGACTTTTATATTAAGAACATAAACTAGGAACATGATGTATCAACAAACTCTCCCTTGGACCTAGTTTATCCTATTATCTGACATGCTTTTCTCCAAGTTCTATAGTCTCTCTTTTTTGCTGTTGCTCTAGTGCTTTTCTCCAAGTTATTCTGTCTCTCTTTTGCTGTTGCTCTAGTATTTTTCTTCAATTTCTTCTGTCACTCTTTTGCTGTTGCTCTAGTGCTTTTCTCCAAGTTCTTCTGTCTCTTTTTTGCTGTTGCTCTAGTGCTTTTCTCCAAGTTCTTCTGTATCTCTTGTGATTTTGCTCTTGTGGCATGCAATTGCTCCAATATTGAAACCAAATCAGGCTGAATTTATCAAACTACAGATGCACCAGAAGCTTAGTTTCAACTTCATGGTCATCACCTTCTTCTAGGATCATTAGTACTTCTTCAGCAAGCTTCTGACTCTGTTGTGGATCAATCTATTATTCATAATCTTGGAAGATCTTCCTTTGAATCCAATAAGTTTAGCCTATTTTCTAAAATTCTTCACATGCTCTTGAAATTTCTTGTACTTCTCTTCTCTAGTGACTTCTGCGTGTATCTCGAATGCAAAGCAGATTCGTATAACATGTTGGAACTGTAAAGCTTGTACAATGTCTTTTGTGTCATAGAATAGTGGACACTTGTATAAAGTGTAAACATCATCAGCAGACAAGTTAGTAAGCCACATTGGGTCAAATACCCTGATAGTCTCTATCTTCCCTTCTCTGTTCAGAACTATTGATAGGACCTCTTCCCCCGTCCTCCAATCATAATATCACTATTTGAAATGTGGAGTGAAGTACTGAGGCATTTCCTGTAAGGGAATCTTGGACATTGTGCGTGGGGGACTCCACTTCAACACTACTTTCGGCCTTCCAGATATAGGATCAACTTCAGACTTATGAATGAACCTCTTAGGTTGTTGAGATCTGAAGTTTACCCATCTGGTGTGGTATTCTTTCTTCAATGCTGCCTCAAACCATCCTGACATCTTTCTCAGGTTTGCATACAAAAGATCTAAGCATGCCACTCGGTTGAGCTCAAAACCAGGAAGTGTTTTCGGATCATGTGGATATCTAAAGTATTCAATCCCTTTCTCCCTTTTAAAAACATAGACTTCCAAATCTTCAAAATATGCCCACACGATAATCTTTCCTGACACTTTCTGGTGTCTCTTGACTTTGTAAAGCTTGGTGTAGGCATTTTGCTTTGGAGGTGCGCGTTGGGCTTTCATTTCAGCAAAACAAGCTGCCCATTCAGCTTTCTTAATATCAACATTTGCATCAGAATCTTGGGCTTTACTTTCATTTTTCTCTTTTTCTTTCTCCATCTCCTCCAGCTTATCAAATGTATCACTGCCAAAAGTTTCACCCAAGTTAGGAATAACATTACCCTCAGGGTCAGTGTACTCAGGATAGTGGTCAGTTATGACATCTTCAATCTCTATTTTATCCACATCCTGTAGCTCCTCATCACTTAAGACATCAACTTCTGGAGCATCTTTGAAAATTTCATCTGGATTTAATCTGAACATATCAGCCAGCTGCTCATTTTTTGATCATGGATGATCTCTTTTTCTTTAGGGATATAGCTAACAAACCTTCTTACAATCCCTTGCAAATCAAGAATCATAGTGAGCCGAGTCTTCACTTGCTGAAGGGGTACAAAATCATAGTCCTCAGGCTGTTCAGCATCACTCTTTCCCTGTTCTCGAGTTCCTTCAGATGGAGCTGCAAACGAGTAGGCTCTTTTTGAGCGCTTCTCCCGTGCAGCTTGACTTGAGGTTGATGCAGATGCATCACCTTCTTGTCATCCTCATCTTCATCATCATCTCTGTTATCTTTACCACTACCTCCAACTTCCTCATCATCATCATCTCCTTCTAATTCATCATCGGAAGTCTCATCATCAACGTCATCTCCTTCATCATCACTATTACCTTTGATCTTTAGGGGCTCGCCTTTTATCCCCTTCAACATTAGCATAATCCTTTTGTTCTTCTTCTCCAATCCTTCAATCCTTTTTACCGACTCCATCACCAGATCATTTTGACTCTTCAGTGCACGGTGAGCTCGGCCTAACGCTCTCTCGTAAACCATATTCTTCTCCGTGAGCTTAGCTATCTACTTGGCTTGAGCGGCATTGACCACCATTAACTGGTTTATCTGATTAGCTCTCAGATCATCTGTTTCGAGCAGCTTTAGCACAAGTCAGTTTAGGCTCGCTAGTTGTTCCTCTAACCTGACAGTGGGTAAAGTAGAGCCAGGTGTAGATAGGGATTGGGTGGATGTACCAGCTCGGTAAGTGGTGGGTGTAGTGGTGGATGTGGTGAATATGGGAGGAGGAATTGGAGTGGATTGTGGTGGAGTTGTGTTGGGTATTGTGGGTGATGTAGAGGTGAGTGTATGAGTGGTGGTGGGAGTATTTGTGGCTGTAGAGGTGGGAGTAGGTGTGTTGGTGGTAGTGGATGTGGTGGTGGAAGAAGTGATCTGGGTGATCCTTTGTCTCTTATTCTTTTTGCCGTGGGGTTAGGCCATCCTCTTCTTCCTTGAACCCTTGGAGATAGTGGCTCCCCCTGAGCTGATTGGCTAGTCGGGTGTGTATGTTGGATTAGTGAAATCAGTATTACCACCCTTAGACCCAGCTTGGTGTCCACTAACCACCTCTTTCCCTTTCTCGGTAGCCACAACCCGACTACCGACTTGCCTGATGAGAGGCTCATCATAAGATTCTTCTTCTTCATCTAACAGGAAACCCTGGTGGAAAGCAGCCTGCTCAGATCCACCAGGTGCATCAAAAGTACCATGTGGAGATGGTGGAGATATAGTAGAAGTGTCAGTGGCCCTTGATTGACGGGGACCAGTATCTCCACCACCTTGACCGTCATCCTGATCATCATCATCATCGTCCTCTTCATCAGTGGGAACCATAATCAGCTCAACATCAGAATCATTGTCATCGTGACGCCATTTCTTGCGAGAAGATGGCACATAGTCTTCATTGGCCAGATGCCCATACAGTCTCCTGACCGAGGGCTTCACCTGCTTCCCCCGGTATACCTTTATCTTGCCCAGGGTGGTATTATCCATCACCTCAAGCATCACAACATCATCTTTATCCTTTGGCTTCATAGGAAGCTTCTCATCTATAATCATCTACAAGAAACGTGGATACATGCAGAAGCCTTCCTTGCATTTGGCCTCCATGTTCTCGATCAGCTGGGAGAAGATCATTCGAGAAAAAACTGAATGGGTGGTGCAGTACCAGTGCAACATAGGCATTCTGGATTTGGCCCCACAACTCGTCAAATCCTCCCCGCTTGGAGGCTATACACTTTAGGATCACATATGCCAAGTATTTGAACTGCGGGCACATGTTGCTCTTGTTCAGTACGCCGACATTGATGTCTCTGGCGTACTTGATCCTTCGAAAGCAAGACTCTCCTTAGGTTGGATGCAGCTTGGTTGGATGGGCTCCCTCTTCCCCCAAATCCAAGACTCTCTTTAGGTCTTCTTTATGGATCTCAATGTCTTGTCTGAAGATAGAGCTCCCGATACAGTGAGACTTAACTGACCGGTCAACTGAGGCACTTTCCTAGAAGGCCTGCTGAATAGATTTGTATGGTGTGCATGGAGTAGAGATGGCTTTGTAGATCCTCGATCTACGTAGGATGGCAATAATCCTATTGAACTTAGAGGCGTTCTGGGAAGTAGCATCGAGATGAGCACAAATGTTGTGCTTGGTGCTCATCGTCCATCTTTCAGCCATATTGCTGCAACACAAGAAATATATACATTAGATTGGTTGTAAGAGTTAACAGTTGAATTTTGGATGATTTTGATCAACTGATTCAATCGTGCGATTGAACCATACGAATGAGTTCAGTCGTATGATTGAGTTCAGTCGTACGATTGAGCCTGCGACTGAGCTTAGTCGTGTACTGAGCCACGCGGTTGAGTCAGTCATGCGACTGGACCCACACGCATGATTCACTTGTGCGATTGAATCATGCGCCTGGCTCAATTTGGCGACTAAAGTTCATCAGCATGTCCATTCGTATATTTCACTGTTGAACACCATAGATTTGAATCTTTGTCAAGACGTGACAATACACTTCGTGTTTAGATTTATTTGGACCGAAGAGACTCGAAATAACACTTAGTATTGTTTAAATCAACATTAGTGTCCATTTAATTGGTCTATTTTAAGAGTTTAGTCCCGATTATGATCTTAACAATTGCGGTCATTTAGGGTTCGATTAAACCATTCATTTGGGTCGATTCTAGTTGCACAGTACCTGTAGATGAGTAGGAAACAAGCTAGTATCACAATCAAGCGGTAATTGCAGTACTCAAAATTTTTATTGAGTGTCTGCATATGAATGGTTTTTGAGAGTTTTGAAGGGTGGTAAAGAATACGACCGACTAACCCCCTTACTTATATAGTGTTTAAGATTCAGTCGTGCGACTGGACCCATACACATGATTCAAACGTGTGGCTGGGGTTTAGTTGTGCGACTGGCTAAGACTCCTTCATCCAGTCGTACGAGTGGTTCATTCTTGTAATCCAATCGCATGATTTTTTCCATACTTATGGTCCAATCGTGTGACTTGTTCATACTTATGGTTCATAGGTACGATTGGCTCATACTTATGATTCAATCGTACGATTGGCTCATACTTATGAGTTTGACATCATACACTTCCAAACACTTAATATTGAACCTTTGATATATACATTTATGACCAACGATCATCTCAAACATGACCTTTTTAATTGAAAACCATTTGATCACCTCAGACGTGATCCTTTTAATTGAATAACATTTCATCACCTTAGACATGATCCTTTTACTTTATGATTCATACGGTTCATCTAGTTACTTAGTCCTACATTTACGCAAAACAGAAAACAAAAACAAAAAAACAACTTTAATTAAAACAAAAGAAGACATATTTTTGTGATTTTGGTTTGAGATGGATTCAAACCTTTCAGACATCATCTCACTAATTTTTCCTCCTAAGCAGAACAACTTAAACTAGTTTTATCATATTTGGAAGGATTCATATGGAATCATGCAGGTATTTCATAATCATTTGGGACCCTTTTACAAGTACTTTAATACAAGATTTTCATTTGTCTGAGAGTCAATAGCACTTTCAGGAAATCATACTAGAGCTATAAGATGTACGCAATGATTTTGACTGTCGAGAATTGCGAACATGATAATTGTTAGTATATTTTTCCACTTAAATCCATACACGGATTTTCGACTCACATTGGTGTACGTTAGGTTATATTATTTCAACAAGTGTTTGTGGATCCCACACTTATTTAGTAATTAACATTTCTCAGGAGATTTTTGAGAGGTCTACGGGTATTTGACAAGAAGAAACTATTCTAAGAGCTTTCAAAGAGATGCCAAGCCTCAGGTCAGTGCCATTGCACAGTAGAGAGGCGCAAACAACAATGAATTCTAGAATATTTAGGCTATTCTTATTCTTAGGTCAGTGCTATCACACAGCAGAGAGGCACACAACCTATCTTCTTGTTGGAGCAATTGTTTTTCTTTTGCACATAACGCACCAACAACATTAGTCATTAGATTGATTGTACTTAGCAGTTTTTTTTCATGTGCTTTGCTCATTTTTATGGTTATCCGCACACATTTGTGGCGCTTATTTTGCTCGTCACCCCTTATTGGAAATTCGTTGATTGTGTTAACTAGGAATAAGATGAGAACCCATAACAAGTTGAACATATTAGTTTGAATTTTATTCACCAATAAAGTCTACTCATCTGTTGTGTTAAATCTACTGACAAATCATATAATGGACTGACAACCCCTAAGTCTACTTTCTCAATGTTACTTTAGTAGACTTCTCAGACTTGTGATTTAAATCTTGCATTTTGAACATTTAAAACCTTTTGATGTCCTAAACAATTTGTTCTCTGTGTAATATCATTTTCCATAAATTTTAAATTAAAATCATAGATATGATTTCTTTGCTTTCAGTTTATCTGCCCTCCCCCTCATATTTTTTAAAATTTAAAACTAAATACTCAACTATTCTCCCACTAAAATTCTAAAACTAAAAATCTTTTTGTGTTTTTAGATTTTAAAAGACAGGAAACTGAAATAAAAAAATAACAAATACAATAAGAAAAGACTTGTCAGACTAAGAACTCTATTCTTCTTGAATCACATCACTTTTCTTTTTCACGCCATTAACCTCTAAAAGATATGAAATCCGAGGTTTGTTAAACGCTTTTGTATAGAGGTCGGCACGTTGAAAATCTGTATTAATTTTAACAACACCGATTAATTTCTTTTCAAAGCAGTCACGTATAAAGTGATATTTAATACCGATATGTTTAGTTTTTAGGTGTTGGACTGGATTTTTAGTGACAATAATTGCAGTAGAATTATTAACAAAGATAAGGGTGTTAGAAAATACCAAACCGTAGTCTCGCATTTGCTATTGAATCCAAATAATTTGGGAGCCGCAGCTTGCAAAAACAACATATTCAGCTTCACATGTTGACAGAGCAACAAATATCAGATTCTTACATTGCCAGGTGACTAACCGTCTTCCAAAGACTTGACATCCAACTACTTTTGACTTGTAGTTCATCTTGCAACCACCATAATCCGAGTCACTATACACTATAAGCTCAAAGTCATCATCATGAGGATACCACAACCTGAGTGTTGGAGTTCCCTTCAGATAACGAAAGATCCTTTTAACTCCAATTAGATGATTTACTTTCGGTTTAGCCTGATATCTGAAACAGAGACACGTGGCATACATAATCTCAGGACAAGAGGCTTTGAGATACATAACAGATCCGCTCATTCCTCGGTATATAGTGGCATCTAACAGATCACCATTTTCATCGGGTGCCACATCGTGGTTCGTGGGAAGTGGTGTTCCAGCAGCCGTAGCATTCTCCATGTCGAATCGACTGAGGATATCTCCTACATATTTGGACTGATGCAGGAAGATTCATTTTGGTGTCTCATCTACCTATAACCCAAGAAAGAACTTCATCTCTCCCGTAACACTCATCTCTAACTCAACTTTCATCACAGATTCGAAGTCCTAACACAAAGCTTCATTTTTGGAGCCGAAAATGATGTCATCCACATATATCTGTACCAGTAGTACATCATCATCTTTCTCTTTAATAAACAACGTGCAGTCAATGACTCCTCTACGAAAACCATGTTTCAGCAGATGAGTAGATAGTTTCTCTACCAGGCTCGTGGAGCTTGATGAAGCTCGTATAGAGCCTTGTCCAATTTATAGACTCTATCCCGATGATACGGATCCTCAAATCCTTCGGGTTGACTGATGTACACTATTTCACGAATTTCACCATGAAGAAAGGCACTTTTCACATCCAATTGATAAACTTTAATCTTCATGTAGGATGCATAGGGTAATAAAATATGAATTGCTTCCATCCTTGCCACCAGTGCAAACACTTCATTGTAGTCAATGCCTTCTACTTGTCTGAACCCTTGAACGACTAGCCTAGCCTTGTTTCTAATTATGACTCCTTGATCATCTCTCTTACATTTAAGAACCTATTTAGTGCCAATCACCTTTGCACCTTTTGGTCTATCCACAAGAGTCCATACTCCTAACTTCTTGAACTTAAGGAGTTCTTCTTGCATAGCACTAACTCATACCTCTTCGTTTAAGGCTTCACTTATATATTTTGGCTCAAATTAAGACACAAAACATCGATGAGCACCATCATGTAGATAACCTTTTTTCTTGACTGCGGCATAATCAGCTGAGTATAGCTGATTTTGTGTCTGAACTCCCGATAGGACATCTGCAATGATTTTGTCCTAGGGATGATACACATTAATTTGAGATCTGAGAGTGGTGGGAATAACTACTTCAGTGTTTAGATTTTGAATCTTAGGTTCAGAATCTGTGGCTGTTGGAGTATGAGGTTTAGAAGTGTCAGTGGTATCAAGATCAGATGCTTGTGTACTTTCATTAGTGGGATCCTATTCCTCCTGGTCCACATTTGTAGTCTCAACTGCCTCATCATCAGAGGAAGAATCACTTACTTCAAGCTCTCCCCCTGAAGGGCTAGAAGTATCATCTAATGGAGCCGATGAGTGTCGAGTCTGGTGGAGGAGTGTTCAGAACATCGTACATCATTGTAGCAAATAACTCATCATCAGGATGAGATGGCGGTAGATTGAAGGACTTAAAAAATCCATCATAATAAAAGAAGAAGGAAGGTCCTTTTCCAACAGGGGGTGGTGTATCTTTGGACATCAATATTGCACAACACTTCTACCTGACCCGTTAAGTTGTTATAAACTCTCTTGTCTGGTATACAGTATCCGAGAAAGATACCTTCTTCCTCCTTCTCATAAAACTTCCCAGTCTAGGTCTTCTTTAACAACATGCACGGTGCACCAAATGGTTCGAGATACTCCAAGTTTGGTTTACGTCGCTGGAGCAATTCATAACATGTTTTCCCATGACGTTTGACCACCAAGACTCGATTGAGAGTGTAGTATGCATTTGCCACTGACTCGTTCCAAAATTGAATAGGCAGTTTAGAATCGGCTAACATTGTTCTCGTTGTCTCTATCAAGCTCTGATTCTTTCTTTCAGCAACCCCATTCATCTGTGGAGTGTAGGCATAAGTAAATTGATGAAAAATTCCTTTCTCTCTAGAGAATGCCTCCATCCACTAATTCTTGAACTCTGTTCCGTTGTTTGATCGAATCTTTCTTACTTTCAGCTTGTAGTGTGATTCCAAAGTAGTTACTAGATGTTTGAATGATTCAAATGTCTTTGATTTGGATGTCAGAAACATCACCCAAGAGAATCTTGAGTAATCATCAGTTACTACAAAGCAGTACAAATCTCCAACAATGCTCTTAATGTTGACTGGGCCAAATGGTTCAATGTGTAGAAGCTCGAGAGGAATATCGTTAGAATTTACTTTCTTTGCCTTGTGAGACTTCTTGGTCTATTTCCCTTTCTTACATGCTACGCAAAAATCTGGGAGCTGGAAATTTTTGACAGTTACTCCATTCACTAAATCATTCTGTACCAGATGATTCATTTTCCTAGGATTAATGTGTCTCATTTTCCTATGCCAGGAGACAGAGTCCCTCTCTGTTGCCTTTGACAAGAAGCATTGGATAGTGGTCTCAGTTGTGGAGGCTTTTGATAGATCCAAGACATACAAATCGTTATATCTTGAAGTTGACATTAGAACTTTATCCTCCTCGATAACATAATCCTTCTTCAACATGTAGCACTTCTTTTTTTCAAACACAACTTTGAATCCTTTATCACATATCTGGGAGACAGAAAGCAAGTTGTTTTGCAGTTGCTGGACGTAGTTGACCTTTTCAAACTTCACTTTCTCGTTTCCCACTTCACCTTGAGCGGTGATGTAACCTCCTTTATTCCCAGCGAATGATACGTGTCCCCCTTTAACTTGCTTGACATTGAAAAGGAGAGACGAATTTCCAATCATGTTCCTGGATGCACCACTATCAATAATCCATGTATTAGTGATAGCTCTATTGCGGACACCCTACACATTCAAAGAAATTGATCAGTTCAGATTTGGGACCCAAGCCTTAACTGGCTTGGGTGACCCAGAGAAATCACACATCATAAACTCAACCCACTGTCCTTCAGAGGATGAGGGTACATCCTTCTTTTTCTTGTTCTCACTATCAGACATATTACTTGATTTTATCTTCCATAAGCCAGTTTTGTGTAAGGCTTGTTTGTGGTAAACAGACAACTGACTTATGGTTTACACTTTAGGTTCACTAATACTCTTAGGTAGAGTATTTGATCTAATATTAGAAAATCCTAGTTTTTCATTAAAAAGTTTAATTTTCTTTTTGGGTGTCTGATAGTAATGACAATTAGGAGAGATATGTACTCGTTTTCCACAACTATAGCATGATCTCCCTTTTACAGATTGAGGAAAATTTTGATGTGAGGTTGAGTTTGGTAGGGGTTTTAGATGTGTTTGGTTGGGTTGTTTCACTTCTTTTTTAGATGTTCCACTTTCTTTAACAAAATTAATTGTTTTAACATTTTGATCATCTTTCACTTTCATTTTATTTGGACTTTGAAGCTTAACACGTTTATGGTTAATTGGATTAGTCGATTTGGGTTCTGAAATAAACTTTTGTGAACCTATCCCTAAATTAACCTTTTCAATTTCATTATCCAAATTTCCAACAGGCATCTTCTCTTTTGATTTTAAAGTAGACTCCTTCTATTTAGTGACAGATTTCATGGGGTTACCTGTAGAATCGGGATCACTAACCAGAGGAGTAGACACCACATGATCCTTTACTGGGTTATTATTGATTGGTCTACATTTAGTGTTCAAAAGGATTGCATGTGGTGGCGGTACTACTTTATAACCCAAACCTTCCCCGTTATTTCATTCTTTCACTAAGTTTTGAACTATGTGAGAAGAACTAGCCAAACTATGCAGTATTTGTTTTAATGATTCAACCTTAACTTCCAAAATTGCTTTTTTCCTTTTTAGTTTCTTTCAAAGAGTTTAAATAAAACTTTATGTCATTTGATTGATTTAAGGCAACAACCTCGGTTTCCCTTAGTTGTTACCCCAAAAATTCTATCTTTTCTTTGAAGCTGCACTCATTTTATTTTAAAACAAGATTTGCTTCAGTGCAGAGTTGTAAATCACTTGCCAGGTCATCATTATATTCTAATAACCTGGAAAATTTTAGATCAATGCTATCCCTAAATTTTTCACATTCAGAACAAGCATGTCTTTCAAATAATTGGTCTTTGGAACTTACCTGTGAGGAATCAGACGAATCAGCCATTAAAGCAGTGTTAGACTCTTCGGTGACCGGAGATTCCGAATTTGAAGCACTAAGCTCTTCACCAACCAGATGGTAAACAACATTTATAGCTTCTTTGATATCTGAAAGTTGCTCAACTATGATGTCTCTTTCACTTGCAGATCCATCATCCAATGTATCAATGAAAGCAATGTTTCGGTCAACCTTAGAAACAAATCAGAAAGACCAGTCTTGACCTTCATCACCTTGAGCAGTCAAAGCCTTTGTCTCTTTACTTGATGATGAAGTTCCAATCTTATCCTTTTCTTGACGGTTGAATGTAGGAAATGGATTTCCATATCCCGTTTTCTTTGGCTGTACACAC
This sequence comes from Flaveria bidentis, assembly GCA_018326385.1. Lineage (NCBI taxonomy): Eukaryota > Viridiplantae > Streptophyta > Magnoliopsida > Asterales > Asteraceae > Flaveria > Flaveria bidentis. The sequence goes on along the minus strand of BJCM01152439.1, from coordinate 3,261 downwards.
TCACGCTTAAAGTGACCCTTTTCACCACAGTTGAAACACGTGACTTTGGTTTTGTCGAAACCAAAAGTCGTATCTTTAGTGGCAACTAGATTTTTCCTTGTCTTTTTCACAAACTTCTTTGCTCTTTTGACAGCACTACCCAAAGCCCACATTATATCCATTCTTTCTAGCTCATTTTCATCAACTTGCTCGTAGTCCTCATCAGCAAGATGACAATTTCCAATCTTACCAGCGACTAAACCATCATAAGATTGTACAACAGCTGCTAGAAGGTCCATGTGCTCTTTAGCTACTTCCACTGTGACATTTCAGAGATTCTCGGTCTTTAACTTTGTAGTATTCACCTCAGGAACTATGTATTGGGTTCCAGATGACCCTGGCATTTCCGTTCCTGATGCACTGCTTTAGGAAGAAACAGAGGAGTTGCAACGGTGCTCCTGAAACAACTGGAGTTGGAACTGAATTATATAATGAAGGATTCATAACATCGGATCCTTTTTTTGACTTGTACTTCATACGTAGTTCTTCCTCCATTAACTTCAAGATGAAATCATTAATGTCTAAGGTAGCAAGAATTTCATTTTGTCTCAGATTTGACACAAATGGATCCTATTTATCTGGCAGACCATTAGCAAAGGTAGAGACTTTATCTTCCATGGATGTGGTTACACCATGGGTGTGCAACTCACTCATCAGATGATAAAATCGATCAATGATATCATCTAAGCAAATTGGTCTTCTATTTCTTTAAACTTGGTACACTTAGATCATGACAGTTTCACCCATGCGAATGGGCTATGCATATGGGTCACTCATAATGAAGGATACGAATGAATTTAATCATGCGATTGGATTAAGTCATGCGTATGAACAAGACGATTGAATCAACCGACTAGAGTTGTTCCATCATGTGAATGAGATATGCGACTACGTTCAGTCATGCGAATGGAGTATACTAATTAGTTCAATCGTATGAATGGACCAATCGTACAACTGAAGGCTGATATGTTTGTAAAATTGAATATTTTGACACTTTGACACAAAATATGAGTTTTCTAGAAACCCTAATTTGCCGTATGATGAAAAAATGAAACTTTAATGCATGCAAACGTCGAAAACACCTTTAGAAGCAAAGTGGTGACTCTTTTGATTTAAAACGTAGGTTTTAATACCAAAACTAATCCAATCCATGCAAAATCAAGAGCCAAAGCTCTAATACCACTAGATAGGACCTCGTACGTACGGAGTACTAAGAGATTCTGCGTGAGACCAGATTAAATAGTGTGGAATCTTATTTGATTGGCGATCCAATCAGTGAAAACGATAACCCGATCGATCTAACTATGAAACAAACGTTAAGAATGAGCAGAAATCGATCAAGAATGAACTAAGAAGTTGGATTGGGTGTTCTGGACGCTCTAGACGGCTAGGGTTTATGTATATTCGAAGTCTCTCTTAAGGTGTTATGTTTTTTTCACGAATTAAGTGGTATTTATAGGTTTGCAACTGCCATTCGTATGACTGAACCATTAGCATGGTTTAGTCCTGTGATTGAATCATGCGATTGAGTCATACACATGACAGAAAGTATAGTCGTGCGACTGAGTCAATCTAATGCCTCAATCATACGACTGATCTAGTCTCCTGGTTCAGTCGTGCGACTTGTTTATTAGTATGATTCATTCATGCGCATGATCCATAAGTATGGTCCATTAACATGAATAATCACCTGACTAAGTTGAACACATTTTCCAATCATTATTGACTTAGAATTGTGTACATCAATCTCAAACCTATATATGAAGTTCATACATATGACTTATACTTAATACAATAATAATATAAAATATTCAAAGATAAATAAACATTAAACACATATCATATTTCATTGAATAATTACATTACACATGTGTAAGAAATGAAAGACTTTTACATTAAGAACATAAGCTAGGAACATGATGTATCAATATTTAACAACATTAACAAATGATCCTCTAAACTTGACCATAGGATTAATTACTATTGCATTGTCTTCAACTTCTATTGATAAGCCCAAGACCAACAAGGCTTGGGTTTCTAAATGTAACTAACCATCTCTTTTATGCAAGAACAAGTCTAGACAAACAGGAATGTATGGATCATTGATAGTGGTTGTTCTAGGCACATGACATGCAATGGGTCACTACTCCAAAACTTTGAGAAAATTGATGGAGGGCCACTTGTTTTTAGAGGAGATGCTAGAGGTTATATTACTAGAAAGGGTAGGGTCATAAATGGTAAGCTCAATATTAAGAAGGTAAACTTTGTCAAGGAGCTTGGATACAATCTTTTGAGTGTATCTTAATTTTGTGACCAGAGACACAACATGCTTTTTACTAAGCATGAGTGCATTGTTCTCAAGCCCATGGTGATTATTCCTGAAGAGCACATCCTGCTCAAAGCCCCCAGGAGTGGGAACATGTACAAGATGGACTTGCAAGAAACATCTTCCTCTAGAGAATTTTTATGCTTTCTATCTAAAGCCAATAATGATGAGTCTTTCCTCTGGCATAAAAGAATATGCCATGTAAACTTTAAAAACATAAAAAAAATGATTAAGAATAATTTGGTAACTAGAATGCCAATGAAGGAATTTACAAGTGATGACCATTGGGTTGCATGCCTCAAAAGGAAGACATACAAGGTATCTCACAAGCCAAAGGAAAGAAACTCTATCACTACTGCCTTACACTTATTACATATGAATATCTTTGGCCCCACTAGTGTAATGAGTCTAGGAATGATCTCATACTATTTAGTTATCACAAATGACTTTACAAGATTCACTTGGGTGTTTTTTCTTAGAGCTAAGGATGAGACTCCTAAGATCTTGTAGAGTTTTATCTTAAAGATTGAGAATCAATATGATTACAAGGTCAAAACCATAAGATGTGATTAGAGAACTGAATTCAAGAACCAAATCCTTGATGCATTTTGTGATAAAAAGGGTATTACAAGAAAATATTGTGCTCCCAAGACTCCTCAGCAAAATGTTGTTGCTAAGAGGAGAATCAGGACACTAAGGGGGTGTTTGTTTTTTCTAAGAAGTACTTCTTGACCTCTTTTGTTTACACCACGTAGACCACACATAGACGTTGGACTCTGCAGATTGATTGTTTTTAGGAAGACGTTTCATTAAAAACACATCTTCCTGACGTTTGCGTGGAGAAGACATGGACATACCACTTCTGAGGTCTTCTAACCTCTTCCCACCTTTTCAAT
>BJCM01152431.1:0-15706 GCA_018326385.1 Flaveria bidentis | reverse complement strand
AAAAGGCTGAGTGGGTAGCCTGCCTTGAAGAAATGAAGAAACAGCGCGTGCCAAACAAGTCAAATGCCTACACCAAGCTCTACAAGGTAAAGAAGCATCAGAAGGTGTCGGGCAAGATTATCAGTTGGGCATACTTTGAGGATCTCAAAGTATATGCTGTCAAGAGGGAGAAGGGAATAAAGTATTTCAGATTCCCACACAATCTGAAAACTCTCCCTGGATTTGAGCTTAATCGTCTAGCAAACTTGAGCCTCCTGTATGTTGTTCCCGGAAAGATATCAGGATGGTTTGAGCAGGCTCTGACGAAGGAGTATCATACGAGGTGGGACAATTTTAAACCTCAACAGCCCAGAAGGTTGATTCATAAGACAGAGTTGACCCCATCTCAGGAAGACCAAAGGTATTTTTGAGATGGCACCCTCCGTGCACAATGTCGCATATTCCACTGAGGGAGATGCCACAAGACTTTGCACCCCATTTTAAATGGTGGTATTATGACTGGCGTACTGGTGAGGCCGTCATAGTTTTGGATAAAAAAGGGAAGGTCGAGACGATTAGGGTATTTGACCCTATGTGGCTAACCAACTTGTCTGCTTCAGATGTCTACATCTTGTACAAGTGGCCATTATTTTTTGACACGCAGGATATAGTGCAAGCACTTCAGTTCTAACATGTTATACGTATATGCTTCGCACTGAATATTCATGCTGGGGTTTCACGAGAACAAAGAGTGAAAAGATATGAAGAGTTCAAGAAGGAAGTCAAAGTTTAGATAGAACTAGGACCAAGGGGGAGTTTGTTGGTACACATGTCCCTAGTTCTAGTCTAGTGATCTTAAATGTAATAGACTATCATCTTGTAACACATATGTAATATTGAATCTATGAAATGAAAAACTCTTCTGTGAATTTTTGTTGATTGTTTAATGTTATATCTATTGATAGTATGTATTGGTACACGCATATATGAACATGTTATATAGGCTTACAGTTGTTAGACATGTTCTGAATCATTAAAGGTTCAAGAATGTGTTTAACTAAGTAATTTGATTCAGTTGCACGACTGGACCATGCGAATGGGCCAATCGCACGATTGAACCTGGTGATTGAGTCAATCGCACTACTGTGTCATAAGACTGACTCAGTCGTACGAATGAATCAATCGTATGACTCAGTCGCACGACTGAGCCAGTCGCTTGGCTCAGTCGTACGAATGAAGACTGTAACCTATAAATACCACTTATTTCGTGGAAAACGGGAGACTTTGAAGATTAAAAACCCTAGCCGTCCAAGTTCATCCAGAACGTCCCGTCCAAGTTCATAGACTGTTTCTGATTAATCCTACTCTTTTCTTAACGTATTCTAATCGTTCGGTTTGATCGGGTTAACGGTTTCTCTGATTGGATCGCCAATCAAATGGAATTCCGCGCTATTTGATTCGGTTTTACGTTGAATCAGTTTGTACTCCGTACGCTATCGGTCCCAACATGTGCTAAAATGATTAGAAAAGTATGGAACTACTAAAGCTGTTTGGGATGCACTGTTGATAATGTGTGAAGACAGTAGTGAAGTTGCTAAAAGTAACAAGGAGTAGCTTGTTAACCAATATGAAACCCTTCATCACTCCAAGGATAATATGTCTTAATATAGAGAAAATAAATTTAAAACATTTGTAATAATTAATAAGTTTTAAACATACAATTTGAACAAACATTTGAAATAAATGCAATTTAAATGATGAAAATTTAAAGGTTCTTTTGGACCTACAATAATTTTTTAATTATTATTAAAAATCCACTTCAATAGAAATAAACCAAGAACAACTTTTTATAAAATATTTTATTAAAAATATATTATTTACACTTTGAAAAATTACAAAATTGTATTGGTTGTCTTTAAAAATATTTAAAGTTTATAAAAACCATTTTAATATTTATTAAAAAATTTCTATAAATAGTTTAAGGCTGAGAAAGCCTTTAAAAGAATAAATAAGGGTGCCCGGGTTCAAAAACCAGGACCTCAAAGTGTCAAATGCAAGTGTCTAACCAGTGAACCAAGGTCGTGGTCGTGGTATCAATTGGTTTTAAAATCTTAAAAGCATAACTTCAAGAAATCCCCCAAATCATTATGAAACCTATAACAATTGAAACAAAACTGAACATCAATTCGATGTTGTTAACCAAATTAACCATGGGGTTTTGTTCCCCATGTAATTTCGAGTATTTGTATGTGTTTAATTTACCCAAATTGAAACGAATTCGATGTGCACGTATGAGAAACAAGTCGCGACCAAAGTGAAAATGGTTCAAGTTGAAATCGTTGTTGTTAATTTTAGTTTATACTGACCGAATGATGACGAACATTAGTTTTGTAATTGCAATGAAGAGAGGGAGTTATTCAAGAGGTTCTATTGTCTTTGAGGTGAAATTGGAAATGGTAATCGATTAAAGATAGTTAAACAATTGTTTAGGTTGAATTAATTGGGTTATTATTGGGTTTTAATGCACGAACGGATCTATGGTTAAGACCTTCGGTTGCAAGATTTGTTGATGTTCATAACAGTTGTTTATCTCAATTAAAGATCATAATTGAATTCGAACCACGTTCGCGAACCGGTTGAGATCGTTTGGGTTCAAAATTAGGCAATTTTATTCGATGTTTGGCCTCGCCAGAGAGTTGGACGAAGCTGGCTAGCAAGGTGGCGGGGATTACGGGGTGTGGGAAAAAAGGAATAAACGAAGAACAACTTTTTATAAAATATTTTATTAAAAATATATTATTTACACTTAGAAAAATTACAAAAAATTATTGGTTGTCCTTAAAAATATTTAAACTTTACAAAAACCATTTTTATATTTATTAAATTTTTTCTATAAATAGTTTAAGGTTGAGAAAGCCTTTTAAAAAAATAAATGACGGTGCACGGGTTCAAACCTGGGACCTCAAAGTGTCAAATACAAGTGTCTAACTAGTGAACCAAGGATGTGGCCGTGGTATCACTTGTGTTAGGACCCTGTACGTACGGAGTACTAACTAATAATGCGTGAAAACGGATCAAATAGTGTGGAATCCTATTTGATTGGTGATCCAATCAGTGAGAACGAAAACCTAATTGATCTAACGATAAAACAAACGTTATGAATTGATTAGAAATCGATGAGGAACGAACTATGAACTTGGAGTAGGTTTCTGGACGCTCTTGACAGCTAGGTTATGAGTATGTGTCGAAATTCTATTAAGTGTCCCATTTTTCCACGAATTAGGTGGTATTTGTAGGTTATGGGTTTCCAATCGTACGACTGAATCATTAGCATGGTTCAGTTGTGCGACTAAATCTTGCGATTGATCCATACGCACGACTGAAGGTTCAGTTGTGCGACTGAGTCAATCTTATGTCTCAATCGTGTGACTAATCCAGTCTCCTTGTTCAATCATGCGACTGGTCCATTAGCATGAGATATTAATGCTCATGGTCCATTTGCATGGTCCATTCGCATGAAGACTCATACGACTAAGTTTGAACACATTTCTCAATCATTATTTACTAAGATTTATGCACAACAACCTCAAACCTATATAGTAAGTTCATTATACTTCAACACACAATAATGCAATGAAATATTAGACATTATAAGAATCAACCACATATTATATATCATTCAACTCATTCATTACATATGTGTAAGACATGAAAAACTTTTACATTGAGCACATAAACTAGGTACATAAATGTATCAACAAACTCCCCCTTGGAACTAGTTTAATCTATTGTCTGACATTCTTCATAAGCTCTTCAAATTTCTTGTACTTCTCCTCTCTTGTAACTCCTTAATGTATTTCAAATGCAAAGCAGAGTCGTATAACATTCTGAAACTGAAGAGCTTGTACAATATCTTGCGTGTCATAGAATAGTCGCCACTTGTATAAAGTGTAGACATCATCAGTAGACAAGTTTGTAAGCCACATCGGGTCGAATACTCTGATAGTATCTATTTTTCCCTCTCTATTTAGAACTATGATGTCTTCACCTGTCCTCCAATCATAATACCACCATTTGAAGTATGGAGTGAAGTCTTGAGGCATTTACCGTAAGGGAATCTTGGACATTGTGCGTGGGGGACTCCACTTCAACATGACTTTAGGCTTTCCAGATATGGGATCCACTTCAGACCTACGAATGTACCTCTTCGGTTCTTGAGGTCTAAATTTTACCCATCTGGTGTGATATTCCTTCTTTAGAGCAGCCTCAAACCAACCTAACATCTTTCTAGGATCAACATATAGCAGATTTAAGCGTGCCAGTTGGTTGGGTTCAAAACTTGGGAGAGTCTTTGGATCATGTGGATATCTGAAGTACTTTATTCCCTTCTCCCTCTTCACAGCATAAATGTTTAGATCTTCAAAATACGCCCACGCTATAATCATACCTAACACTTCCTGATGTCTTTTGACTCTGTAGAGCTTTGTGTAGACATTTTTCTTTGGTGGCGCGCATTGGGCTTAAATCTCTGCAAAACAAGCTGCCCATTCAGCCATCTTTATATCAACTTCTTCATCTAAGGCTTGGACTGTGCTTTCTTCTTTTTCTTTTTCTTTCTCCATCTCATCCAGTTTCTCAAATGTAGCACTATCAAGAGTGTCACCCAAATCAGGGATCACATTGCCCTCTCGGTCAGTGTACTCTGGATAGTGCTCAGTCGTGACATCCTCAATTTCTATTTCGTCGACATCATTAAGCTCATCGTCACTTGTCACATCAACTGTAGGAGCATCTTTGACTAGCTCATCTGGAATTAGCTTGAACATCTCCGCAAGTTGCTCATCGGTCAGGTCGTGTATGATTTCTCCTTCTTGGGGAGTCTAGCTTACCAACCGTCTGACAATCCCTTGCAAATCATGAATCATTGTGAATTGAGACTTGATTTGCTGAAGGGGAGAAATATCATATTCATCTTGCTGAGATGTTTGATCTACTTGATTTAAACATTTAACACATTAATCATTAGTAATTAATCAAGACATCTAAACATTAGATAAATATATATGAACATTAATTACATAACTGTAATACAAGATTCAAGTACAAAGGTTTTTAAATACATAACAATCTAGTCATTACTTTTGTCTTTATCTATCAACTCTTTAACTGTAGGAGTTGAAGATGATGCTCCCTAATCTTGTGCTCTCTTAGTCCGCCTTTCTTGACCTTGAGCAGAGGATGATGCAGCACCATCACCTTCTTCATCATCATCATCTTCTTTTTTCTTACCCCTCAACCCTTCAACATCACTTTCATCTTCTTCACCAGACTCATCATCATCATCATCATCATCATCATCATTATTATCATCATCATCATCACCATCATTATCACCTTCACCTTCCCAGATCTTTAGAGGCTCATCTTTTGATCCTTTCAGCTTGAGCATGATCTTCTTGTTCTTTGCCTCCAAATCATCAATACTCTTAACCAAGTGTGCATTTTACTCCCGAAGCCACGTAATCTGCTGAGCTTGAACAACATTGAGCTCCATCAATTGGTTTAGTTGTTTAGCTCTTGGTTCATCGCAAGCTAGCAGCTTTAACACCATCCGGTTTAGGCTAGCTAGCTATTCCTCTACCCCGATGGAGGGTTGAGTGGGTCCAGTAGTGAAGGTATGGTGGGTTCAAGTACCTACTTGGTGGCTGGTGGTGGTAGTGGTGGATGTGGTGAATATGGGAGGTGGTATAGGAGTGGATGGTGAAGGGTTGGCTGTGGTGGTGGTGGTAGGAGGTATGCTAGTGGTAGTAGGAGGTGTGGTAGTGGTAGTGGTGGGTGTGGTAGAGGTAGTGGTGGTGATAATGTAATCCTCCTCCTCTTCCCCTTCATGTCGTAGGGCTAAGCCATCCTCTTCTTACTTGATCCCTTAGAAAAGGATGCTCCCCCATGGCTTATGGGCTGGTCCGGGATGAACGAAGGATCAGTGACATCAATAGCAGCATCCCGGGACTTACCCTGGCGTTCACCAATCGCCCTGAGTCCTCTCTTAATGGCCACGACCCAGCTCCCAACCGTCCGTACCAGAGGCTCATTATCTGTATCATCTTCTTCATCTATCTAAAAGGAGGTATGGATTGGAGCCTGCTCGGATCCACCCGGAGCCTCACCGCCTTGACCATCACCTTGGTCGTCGTCGTCATCGTTTGAATCATCAGTGGGTAGCTTAATTGGCTCGACGTCAGCATCACTTTCATCGTGATGCCATTTCTTGTGAGAAGGTGCCACGTAATCAGCACTTGCCAAGTGCCCAAACAATCTCTTGACAGAGGTTTCACCTGCTTCCCCTGTACACCTTCATCCTTCCTAGAGTGGTGTCATCCATCACTTTAGCATCACTGCGTCATCCTTCTCCTTAGGTAGTAGAGGGAGCTTCTCATCTATGATTATTTGCAAGAACTTTGGATACATGTAGAAGCTCTCCTTACCCTTGGCCTCAAGGTTCTCAACCATATAGGAGAAGATCATGTTGGAGAAGGTGAAGGGGTGATTCAGCACCAATGCCACGTAAGCATTCTGGATTTGGTTAAATAGATCATCAAATCCACCCTCTGTGAAGCAATGCACTTTGGAATGACATGTGCAAGGTACTTGAACTGGGGACACAGGTTGCTTTTGTTGAGCACACCTGCATTGATGTCCCTAGTGTACTTCATCCGTTGAAAACATCCCCTTACGGTAAGAGGATATAACCTGGTTGGGTAGGCAGCATTATCACCTAGGTCCAGTACTCATCGAAAGTCTACTGCAGTGACCTCAATCTCTTGCCCAAAAATGGTGCTACAACTGTAGTATGGCTCAGTTGATCTATCAACTGATGCACCTTTCGAGAAAGCCTACAGTATAGACCGGTAGGGTGTGCATAGAGCATATATGGCTCTATAGATCCTTGATCTCCTCAGAAATGCAATGATACCAACAAACTCAGTAGCATTCTGAGTGGTGGCATCCAAGTGAGCACAAATGTTATATGCTTGGTGTTAATGATCCACCTATCTGCCATGTTTCTGTAACATAAGACACATAAACATGACATTTGTCCATAACATAAACTATTGAAATTTGAACTGTTCTGAGATCAGTCTGGTTCAATTATGCGATTGAGCCATACGACTGAGTTCAGTTGTGAGATTGAGCATGCGACTGAGTTCAATCGGGTGATTAGAGCATGTGGCTGAGTTCAACCGGGAGATTGAGAATGCGACGGAGTTCAATCGTGCGATTGAGCATGCTCATACACCTTGTTCTTTCGGTCGATTTAGTCAATCGCCCAGCTTAATCGTGCGATTGAAGTTCATTCGGAGTTTCCATTCACCAAACTCTCTTTTCCACACTCTAATCTTGAATCTAGGTCAAAACTTGATGTTAAACGTTGTGCTTAGACTCTTTAGATTCGCATGGACCCTAACTTTCACTGTATGTCCTTCATCTTAATGATTATGCAGAATTAAGTGATCTATTTGAAGGTTTTACAGATTTCTTGATTTTAATAAATTTGGGCAGCTAGGGTTTGATTATGCGACGAATTTTGTGCGATTTGATTCACTAAGTACCTGTAGCAGATGAGAGTACATGTTAGTAACACAATCTCAGAGCGAAATAGATGAAATCAAATTTTGGCAGAGTATGTTTGATTTCGGGCAATTTGGGAACGATTGAAGGGTGATGAGAATGTGTGACCGAATTCACCCTATTTATACTGATTTTATCTTCAGTCGGGCGACTGGACCTATTCACACACTTCATTCGGGCGACTAGGGCTCAGTCGTGCGACTGGCTCAGTCGGTAACATTCAGTCGTGCGATTAGGTTTCAGTCGTGCGACTGACTCAGCCGATCACCTCCATTCCTGCGATTGGTTCACTCTTGTGATCCAATCGTGTGGATTGACCCATGCTTATGGTTCAATCGTACGTCTGGTCCATACGTATTTTTCAATCGTGTGATTGGCCCATACGTATGATCCAATCGTACGACTCGTCCATACTTATAGTCCAGTCGTGGGAATGGCTCATAATTATGAGTTTGACATTATGCACTTTCAAATACTTAACATTTTAATTATTTATAAGACGTTATGACCGGTGATCATCTCAGACATGATCTTTTTAATTTGAAAAATTGTTTGATCACCTTAGACGTGATCCTTTTAACTTGAAGCTTATGTGATCACCTCAGACGTGATCCTTTTAAACTCAAAAACCGATTGGTCACCTCAGACGTGACATATTTTATTGAGTGATTTATAGATTTAATTCAAATGCATAGTCCGACTTTTACCTACCAAATGACTAAAAATTAATAAATAAAACAACTAGAAATTAAAAGAACAGAACAAGATAGAATTTTGTATTTTTGATTTGGAGATGGATTTAAACCTATTAGAGTAATTCTAATCGATTTTACTTCCTGGACAGCAGAGCTTTAATTTTAGTTTATCATTTCTCCTACAATTCATTATGGAATCATACAGGTAAATCCGAATCATTTGGGACATTTTAATAAACTATTTTGATGCTAGATTCTTTTTTTGACCGAGAGTTAGTAAGCAAATTTGTGGTATTTATTTTGCTCTTCACCTCTTATTGGAACTACGTTGATTGTGTTAAACAGGGATAAGATGGGAACCTATAGCAAGTTGAACAAACATTTTTGAAGTTGAAATCACCAATGAGGTCTACTCATCTATTATGTTCAATCTACCAACACATCATGTAATGAACTAGCAGCCTCTAAGTCAACTTTCTCTATCTTACCTTGCTAGCATACTAGTTTTACTATCATTTTCCTTTTATTTTGCTTAGACTTTTCAGACTTATTCTTAGAATTTTGCATCTTAATCGGTGAAACTTCTTTGAAGTCCCAAACAATCTTTTCCCTATGTACTATTATTATCCATAAACGTTGAATCAGTACACAGATTTGATTATATTCCTTTTAGCTAAGCTGTCCTTCTTCCTCATTTTTTTAAATAAAGAAGCTAATTTAATACTAATCTAACCTATTCTCCCCCTAAAATTCTAAAACCGAATTTTTTTTTGTGATCTTGGATTTTATAAACAGGAAAATAAAATAAAATAAATTAAAATAAAATTAAAAAATATAAGACTAGGCATTTTCTTCCTCTAAAATCACATCACTTTTCTGTTTCACGCCATTAACCTCTAATAGATATAAAAACCTTGGTTTATCAAATGCTTTCGTGTAAAGGTCGGCGCGTTGAAAATACGTATTTATTTTAACCACATCGATTAATTGCTTTTCAAAGCAATCACATATAAAGTGATACTTAATTTCGATGTGTTTAGTTTTAGGATGTTGGACTGGATTTTTTATTACGACTATAGCAGTAGAGTTATCAACATAGACAGGAGTGTTAGAAAATTTCAAATCATAGTCTCACATTTGCTGTTGAATCCAAATGATTTGTGAATAGCAACTTGCAGAAGCAACGTATTCAGCTTCACATGTTGACAAAGCAACAGAGGTCTACTTCTTACACTACCAGGTGACTAACCATCTACCAAAGCACTGACATCCTGCTGATGTTGACTTGTAATTCATTTTGCAGACACCATAATACGAGTCACTATACGCTGTAAGCTCAAAATAATCGTCATGAGGATACCACAACCCGAGTGTTGGAGTACCCTTCAGATAATGGAAAATCCATTTAACACCTATGAGAACATTGACTTTTGGTTTTGCCTGTAATCCTAAGAGGAACTTCATCTCCCCCTTTGCACTAATCTCAAATTCTGCTATCATGACACATTCAAATTCTTTACATAACTCTTCATTTCTGGAACCGAAGATTATGTCATCAACATAAATCTGTACGAGGAGTAAGTCACCATCATTTTCTTTGATGAATAGTTAACAATCAATCACTCCTCTGCGAAAACCGTGTTTCATAAGATGAGTCAAGAGTTTCTCATACCATGCTCTCGGGGCTTGATGTAGCCCGTAGAGAGCCATCTAGCTTGTAAACTCTGTCCTGATGATAAGGATCCTCAAATCCTTCGGGTTGATTGACATACACTTTCTCACGGATTTCACCATGAAGGAATGCACTCTTGACATCTAGTTGATAAACTTTGATTTTCATTTAAGATGCATAGGCTAGGAAAATACGAATTGCTTCCATTCTAGCTACAGGTGCAAACACTTCATTATAATCGATTCCTTCGACTTGTCTAAAACCTTGAGCGACAAGTCGAGCCTTGTTTTTGATTATGACCCATTGGTCATCTTTCTTACACTTCAAGACCCATTTAGTGCCTATTACTTTAGCACCTTTAGGTCTATCCACCAGTGTCCATACTCCTAGCTTCTTTATCTATAGGAGTTCTTCCTACAAGGCACTAACCCATGCCTCATCGTTTAAGGCTTCACTAACATATTTTGGTTCAAATTAAGACACAAAACATTGATACGCACCGTTGTTAAGATAACTTTTTTCCATGACAGAGGCATAATCAGCTGAGTATAGCTAATTTCTTGTCTGAACTCCCGATTGTATATCCCTTATGACATTTTCCAGAGGATGATAAACATGTATTCGTGATCCGGGAGTGGTGGGAACAACTACTTCTTGATCCAGATTTTGAATTCCTAGGTTAGTATGTGCAGCTGTTGGAGTTTGAGGTTCCGAAGTGTCTGATACATCAGCATTTGATGCTTGTGTACTTGTAGTAGCAGGAATCCGTTCCTCCTATTCCACCTGTTCAGTCTCCACTTCTTCATCGTTAGAGGAGGAATCACTTACATCAAATGCCCCCTAAGGAACTAGAAGATTCACCTAGTGGAACTAATTTTGTCGAGTCTGGTGATGGTGTATTTAAGATATCAACCATCATTTTGTCGATAACTCATCATCAGTAGGGGAGATAGGGATATTGAAGGGCTTAAAGAATTCATCATAATCGAAGAAAAATGAAAGAACCTCCAGCAAGGGGGTGGTGTATCTCTGAACGTCAATGTTGCACCACACTTCTACTTGACCCATTGAGTTGTTATAAACTCTATTATTCGGTATATTGTATCCTAGAAAAATCCCTTCTTCAGCCTTCTCACTGAACTTCCCTGACTGAGTTTTCTTAATTAATATACATGATGCGCCAAATGGTTCGAGGTACTCCAGATTAGGTTTACGTCGCTGGAGCAACTCATAACATGTTTTACCATGACGTTTGACCACCAAGACTCGATTGAGGGTATAACATGCATTGGCAACTACCTCATTCCAAAATTGGATAGGCAGTTTCGAGTCCGCTAACATCGTTCGTGTTGTCTCTATCAAGCTCTTATTTTTTCGTTCAGCAACTCTGTTCATTTGTGGAGTGTAGGCACATATGAACTGGTGTACAATTCCTTTATCTTTGCATAATGCCTCCATCCACTGGTTCTTGTACTCTGTGCCATTGTTTGAGTGAATCTGTCTCACTTTCAGCTTTTAGAGAGATACCAATGTAGTCACCAGCTATTTGAACGATTCAAATGTCTCTGATTTGGATTTCAGAAACATTACCCAAGAGAATCTTGAGTAATCATCAGTGACTACATAACATTATAGATCACCAATGATGCTTTTGGTGCTGACAGGACCAAACATATCCATGTGTAGCAGTTAGAGAGGCATGTCAATTGAATTTACTTTCTTTTCCTTACGAGACTTTTTGGTCTGTTTACCTTTCTTACACGCTACACAAAAACATTATAGATGTTTTTGCTTCTTTAACAAAGTTCATTGTTTGAACATTTTTAACATCTTTAACATTTTGTTTATTTGGACTTTGACGCGGAGCACGTGATTGGTTAACTGGTTTGGTCAGTTTGGGTTCAGAAATAGACATGCTTGAACCTGACTTTACATTAACCTTTTCAAATTGATCATCCAATTTCATAATAGGCATCTTACCTTTGGATTTCAAAGTAGCCTCCTCTTGTTTAGTGACAGAATTCATCGGTTTACCCGTGCAATCCGGATCAATAAATAAAGGAGTGGACACCACATGATTCTTAATTGGATTGTTATTTACCGGTCTACATTTAGTGTTTAACATGATCTCATGTGGGTGGAACCACTTTGTAACCCAACCCATCCCCATTATTTCGTTCTTTCACTAAGTGTTGAACTATGTGAGAAGAACTGTTCCAACTATGCAGTTTCTGTTTTAATGAGTTGACTTCGACTTCCAAAATTGTTTTTTCTTTCTTAGTTTCTTCCAAGGAGTTTAAATAGAACTTTATATCATTGGCTTGATTAGAAGCAACAACCTCGGTTTCCCTTAGTTGTTTATTTAAAAGTTCTATTTTCTCTTTATAACTGCACTCATTTTGTTTTAAAATCTGATTAGCTTTTGTGCATAGTTGTAAATCATTTACCAGGCT
The DNA here is from genome assembly GCA_018326385.1 of Flaveria bidentis. Lineage (NCBI taxonomy): Eukaryota > Viridiplantae > Streptophyta > Magnoliopsida > Asterales > Asteraceae > Flaveria > Flaveria bidentis. Next base: position 3,278 of record BJCM01152431.1, on the reverse strand, counting down.
ATCATTGTGGTCTAATAACCTAGCAAACTTAAGATCAATGCTTTCTCTAAATTTATTACATTCAATACAACATGATTTTCAAAGAGTTGGTCTTTGGTACGTACCTATGAAGATTCAGTTGAATCAGCCATCAATCCAAAATTTGACTATTCAGATATAGGAGATTCTGAACTTGTCGTTCTAAGTTCTTCTTCGATCAGGTGATTGACCACATTCGCAGTATCGTTGTTATCTGACATCACTAGTTCAACTATGATTTCCCCTTCACTTGCAGAGTCATCATCCAATCCCTCGACACAAGAAATATTCGATTCACCCGGAGACACAAAACGAAAGGTCCAATCCTGTCGTTCGTCATCTTAAACAGTCAAGGCCTTAGTCTCTTTGCTTGAAGAGGTAGCTTCACTCATTTGTTTGTCTTGACGACTAAATGTTGAGAATGGATTTCCATTAAATGTTTTCTTGGGCTTAACACATTCACGTTTGAAATGCCCTATTTCTCCACAGTTAAAGCAGGTAACTTTGGTTTTGTCGAAACCAAAGGAAGTGTCTTTTACGGCTAACAAGTTCTTTCCAGTCTTTCTCACAAACTTTTTCGCTCTTCTAACAACACTAGAGAAAGCCCACATAATATCCATTCTTTCTAGTTCATTTTCTTCCACCTGCTCATAGTCTTCATCTCCTAGATGGCAATTGCCAATCTTCCCTGCAACTAGACCATCACAGGAATGAACAACTGCTGCTAGAAGGTCCATATGCTGCTTTGCGACCTCCACAATAATATTATCGAGATTCTCGGTCTTCAAAATTAGTAGCATTTGCTTCATACACATTATATTGGTTACTAGATGACCCTGACGTTTTAGATCCTGAATCTGTGGTTTGAGAAGGAGCGGCTGAACTAGACACAAAAGTTGTTTGAAGAGGTGCTCCTGAACTGGTTGGAGTGGGAGAGAAGTTATAAAGTGAAGGATTCTGATCATAGGATCCTTTTTGAGACAGTAATTCATCCTCTGTTCTTCCTCTCTCAACTTCAATATGAAGTCATTTATATCTAACTTTGATAGAATATCGTTCTGTGTCAGATTCGACACAAACGAGTCCTATTTCTCTTGCAAGCCATCTGCAAAGCTTGACAACTTATCTTCCATAGACGTTGTTACTCCATGAGTATGAAGCTTACTCATCAGATGGTAGAACATGTTTATAACATCATCCAAGCTCTCTTTTCCCATTGAAGAGAAGTTATAAAACTCCTTCCTCAGAGCCTTTGCCTTCAAAGCTTTCAACGTTGCATTCCCTTCGTATCATTTGTCCAAAGCTTCCTATAACTACTTTGCATGTTTGTTCTCAGAAAATGGATGGAATATGTCTTTTGGTATTGACTGAGTCAATAGGACATACACCTTCTTTACAGCACTATACTTCACTTTTTGGTTGTCAGTCATACCACCCAAGGTTAATTTAACACCATTAGTACCATCTGGCATACTATAACCTGTCTCAATAGATTCCCACGTATTGGGATCAACTCCATTAAAATAGATCTCAAATCTTTGTTTCCATTATGGGTAATCATCTAAAGTTAATAGTTTAGGTGGTTTATTATGATTCCCAAATTCATTTCCAAAAGCAAAAGGTTCTGGATCCATGAGTCGCTACTAGTAGTAAACGCAGAGAACTGATCTTCCATTTCTTTAAACTTTGAACTTTAGAACAAAACTAATTCACTCGTGCGAATGGACAGATGCAGATAAGTCAATCGTGTATTGGACAAATGCGGATGAGTCAATCGTGTGATTGGACAAATGTAGATGAGTCAATCGTGCAATTGGACAAATGCAGATGACCAATGTGGATGACTCAGTCGTGCGAATGAGGTATGTGATTGAAGTATGCGAATGAATTCAATCGTGCGATTGGATTCAGTCCTACATATGGAGTATGCGAATGGAGATAGGCGAATGAAGATGTTTTGTCGTACGAATGGATGAGCGACTGAGTTCAATCGTGCGAATGGGTGTGCGATTGAGTTCAGTCGTGCGATTGAGCTAATCGTGTGACTGAAGGCTGTTGTTTTTGAAAATTCAAAGGTTTTTGACACTTTGACATAAAAATATGATGTTTCACAAACCCTAAACTGCGTAAGCCGAAAAATGTAAACTTTGAGACCTGGAGACATCGAAAACACTGTTTTACTTAAAAAGATGATGTTTTTGAAAGAAAAGCGTGATTTTTACACAAAAACCAATGGAATTACACGCAAAATCAAGAGACAAAGCTCTAATACCACTTGTTAGGACTGTGTACGTACATATTACTAACTCATAATGCGTGAAACCGGATCAAATAGTGCGGAATCCTAATTGATTGGCTTTCCAATCAGTGAGAACGACAACCCGATCGATCTAACGATGAAACAAACGGTAAGAATTGATTAGAAATTGATCAAGAACGAACTATGAACTTGGAGTAGGAATTCTAGATGCTCTGGACGGCTAGGTTATCACTATGTGTCGAAATTCTATTAAGTGTCCTGTTTTTCCACGAATTAGGTGGTAATTATAGGTTATGGGTTTTCAATCGTACGACTGAACCATTAGCATGGTTCAGTCGTGCGACTTAATCATGCGATTGATCCAAACGCACGATTGAAGGTTCAGTCATGCGACTGAGTCAATCTTATGTCTCAATGATTCGACTAATCCAATCTCCTGCTTCAGTCGTGCAACTGGTCCATTAGCATGAGATATTCATGCGCATGGTCCATTAGAATGGTCCATTCACATGAAGACTCATACGACTTAGTTTGAACACATTTCTCAATCATTATTGACTAAGAATTATGCACAACAACCTCAAACCTATATAGTAAGCTCATTATACTTCAACACACAATAATACAATGAAATATTAAACATTATAAGCATCAACCACATATTATATTTCATTCAACTCATTCATTACATATGTGTAAGACATTGATGGGTTTGATGGACCAAAATCAAAGTTGTTTAACCATTTTAAACATGAAAACACAGCGGATAAAAGCCCTAATAATATGATTCATAATCTGAAATATTAAGGTTCTTTACTTTGTTTTAACAAACCCAAGAGCAAAGGATCATTCATATGTGTTTGAACAAGCTATCAACAAGATATAACAACCAAAATAGAACAAGGAAACTACCTTTCAAGCTGCTGAAAATTGACTATGAAATACCTTCGAATGTAGCTGCTGAAAAACGGGATTTAGGTGAAGATTATGATGTTCTTGA
>BJCM01152428.1:0-14474 GCA_018326385.1 Flaveria bidentis | reverse complement strand
ATATACGAATAAATAGACACGTTTCCACGTTACGCGATAAACTTTCTTAATTAACATTTAAAACATATAAACACATAAACATAACATCATAATCACATTATCAATTAGATTATCACCCATTTAACATTATTAATTGATATTAGGTCACCAACGTTAAACGACAACTAGTGTGTGCTCACGACACGTGTATGCAAAACTTAACGGAACTAAAGGAGTTGGATAACGGAAATTTACCGGATGCCACATATTAGATGTTGTATGGTAGGAAGTGCAGGACGCCCGTGTGTTGGGGTCATATCGGGCAAAAGGAATAGGAAGTCTAGAAGTGATTGAGGCCACTACCGAGAATTTAGATAAGATTAAGGCATTCATGAAAGCCGCAAAGGATCGCTAAAAGTCTTATGCTCATAAGAGGCGTAGACTAATAGAGTTTGAGGTTAGTGACAATGTTATGCTTAAAGTATCTCCCTGGAAAGGGATCATCAGGTTTCAAAAACGAGAAAAGTTAAGCCCAAGGTTCATAGGGCCATTCCGTATTGCCGCAAGGGTAGGGGAAGTGGCATACAGATTAGAACTACCCATTGAGTTGAGTGGAATTCACCCTACATTCCATGTATCTCATCTTAGAAAATTTCTAGTAGACAATGATGCAGTTGTACCATTAGAATACATTGAAGTCGACAAACGACTGAACTATGTAGAGCATTCAGTAGCCATCCTTGATTAGAAAGAGAAGCACTTACGTAATAAAGTGGTTCCGCTAGTACGAGTACAGTGGAGACATAGAAAATGATTAGGATCTACGTGGAAGACCAAGAAGGAGATGAGAAAATTTTATCCTCAATTGTTTAATGACTGACAGGTTTCGAGGACGAAACCTAAATAAGTGGGGGAGACTAGTAACACCCCCAAAAAGTCAAAACGAGTCATTAAGGATAATAGGCTTAATTAGTGGGTATTTAATAAAAGAATGTAATGGGTTACGGGCTAAATGAGGCTTATGGGCAAGAACCTAAGTGATTAAGGGCCCATAATCAACCCTTTTACCCACCTAACCAGCCACCATCTCCCTCATTTGAAACCCTAGCCTCCCAAATTCTTAGAGAGAGAAAGTGAAGAAAACTCAAAATTTAAGCTCAAAGGTTAAGAAAGTGAAGATCTGGGTGTTGGAGCATCAAACCATAAGAAAGGAGCAACAAATCCAGTAAGAATCAGCCTTAAACCCTTCTGTAGATCAAACCTGGATTCTAGGTTTTCGGTTTTGAAAAGTTGCAAAGAATCACATAAAGCTCACATTTTTACGTATAAAAACATGTAAAAAGCTTAGATATAGCGTCATGGATGATAAACTAAGATATTGGACGTAAAAAGTTGCGATTTTGGGTTAAAAACAGGTTGGTTCGTAATTTTTATGCGATCTGCGATTTGTCTGTGCATCCAGCGAAATTGCATATTCAAGCTACGAAACTGAGGGTTTTCTGCGAAACTATAGTTTCGCAGATAATTTCGCAACCATAGAATTCCAACGAAAGTTGGGCGAAACTGGCAGCGAAACTGTCAGCTAAACTGGCAGCGAAACTGGCAGCAAAACTGGCAGCAAAACTGCGAGCGAAACTACTTTTTTGGTAGCGAAATTAGCAGCGAATTTAGGCAGAAATTAACCCCTTTAAGTGATAACTTATCTGCAGGCTGTGTAGTGTGATCCTAGCCTAGAAAGCTTAATTTAGATCCCCTTTTTATTAGGTGCTTCCATGTTTTGGGGTTATTATGCATACTAAATATACATTTTTAAATGACCAAGATTTTATAAGGTTTTAAATAGAAGATCAATTTTTCTATAAGAAAATGTGTTATATAAATGTTTAAAAATAAAAAGAAATTCACACTGACCTGGCCCCAGCCCGGCCCCAGCCAGGGGCGTTGCCCCTTGGACCCCACTAGGGGCTGCTGCCCCTAGGACCCCGTTGTCAGGGGTTGCCTCCCTCGAACCCCCGCTTTCCCGGGGAGGGTCGGTTATGTTTTATGATGACTAGTACTTGGCATGTTGTGTACTTATTAAGTTAAGTATTATATATTAAAGTGGAAGATGATATTAATGAAAAGTGGAACTTAATGAATGTTACCCTCGGGCCCGTTTGATGATGAAAAGTCTTGCAAGCACTATGATAGACTTCCCTTACGTGAGTCTGATGTATGTTGATTGATCTGTATTCATGAGCGGGCTATGTGCCTTGCAGTGTGGATCAACTATCGGGGGGTTAGCTACCATGATGATTTGTACCGACAAGGATCGATATTCGTTGTCGATCTACATGGAGCTCTTGCTTTGTGCAATCTCGTTTTGAGTAAGCCAAATGGTCACCACCATCTTGTTTTAGGTTCCAAAATTCTTCCTCCAGTTTTTATTGCTCACTCCTCGGGCAGAACTTCATGATAGCAATGTTTTTGAAGTTATCCCAAGTGAGTGCCAACACAGCATCAACACCTCGATTCCTTTTCTCGCTATTCCACCAAGTAAGAGTCCTTTGTTGGAGAACACTAGTGGCATAACGAACTTTGAGGGTCTCAGGACACTCATAATTGATAAATGTATTCTCCATACTTTCAAACCGCTCAAGAAGACTAGTGGCTCCTTCCTTGCCACTATAACTAGTAGGCTTGCAAGAACTAAAATGCTTAAAGGTACAAGTTTTGTTGTTGCGCCCTTGGTTCGTGCTATTTTCCCCTTGACCATTCTTGTTGTTACTAGAGTTGGCCATCATGATGCTATTTAGCTCAGCAACCATGGTTGGGATGACGACAGCCATTTGTCATGCAATCATGGCGGCTAACATACGATCGGAACTTCCACGCTTTCTATGATGATGAGACATGCTGAATACAAAATAAATTAGTTAAAGGAGTTTGGAGATAAATGACGGTAAATTAAACAAGGATGATTCAAGATTTGTAAAGCACATGGAATGATTCTATTTGGTAACACATTTCCATTTGGAAACGTTGAAACTTCAAGGTAAATTGACCCATTTGCCTTAGAAAAATATGTATGTTGACCATAGTTTATCACTCATCCCAGAAGTCCCCAGGTAAGCATAACTAGTCTCGTGGGATTTATGCGAAATGCTTACCTTAGCCCGAAGGCTTTTTGCTAGGAAAACTAGAATACAGGTGTTAATGTGTTACACAAATTTCTTAGGTTCATTAAATCAAAACCTTGATGAGATTTTCATAGATTAGACATAGAGTCTAAAGATATACCCACGATATGAGTGTACGATCCTATGTGTCGTCGAGAATAAGTTTATGAAGTTTCATTCGTTGGGGAGAATCAAAGAATCAAGGATAAGTCTAGGGGAGACAGGAAACAAAGTTTAAGCATTTACAAGGCAACCTATCTAAAGGCATCAAGTTGCACATAAGAAGACATTCATAATTAGACAACATCATGTAGCATGCAACAATTTATATTTACCAGAATATCAAGATTATTCTATATGGCTCATGCATAAACTATAGTCTAGGTCACCATTTCTAATAACCTAAATCCCTATAGTTATGGGCTCTGATACCAATTTTTCACTCCCTAACCTTGACGGCGGAATCATCGAGATGTGAGGGTTAAGATTGTTCACAGCCACATAACACTATCTTTAAATGAGAATGTTATTATCATAAGTTTCAACAGTGAAAATATCATTTCATTTGGCTTGTGAGACACTTTGTGTTGCTTACCTTTCAAATATGCAACACAATGGTCATCACTTTGTGTTGCTTACCTTACAGTTACCAAATCACTTTTTGTTGCACTACACAGCCAGCAAATAAGTTAACAATCAAAGGAGTTAACTTTTGCCTAATTCCGCTGCTAATTTCGCTGCCAGATCAGCAGTTTGGCTGTTAGTTCCGCTTGCAATTTCGCTGCTAGTGTCGCTGGTAGTTTCGCTGGCATCTTCGCTGCCAGTTTCGCCCAACTTTTGTTGGATAAGCGTGTCTACGAAACTACCTGCGAAACTATAGTTTCGCAGGAAATCTTCATAGTTTCATTGGACGACTACGCAATTTCGCTGGATGAACCCTTAATTATGCAAAACGGGCTGGAAATTACGAACCAACCCATTTTTGACCCAAAACTTCAATCTTTTACATCCAAAACCTTGTTTTATCATCCAATAAGCTATATCTAAGCTTATTACATGTTTTCTTACACAAAAATGTGAGTTTTTGGTGAATCTTTACCACTTTCAAAAACCCCAAGCCCTAGAATCCGGGTTTACATCAAAATGAACGATTAAATGATGTTTCTTACTTGGATTCTTGGTGTTTTCTTGTTGTTTGGATGCCCATGAACACCAATCTTCAATCGCGTGATCAACCGAGCCTTAAATCTTCACCTCTTCTCTACTTTCTCTCTCTACTCTCTCTCTAGAAATTGGGTGTTGAGTTGCAAATGAGAGCTGCTCAAGCTGATCCGTTTACATATAATGGGCAATCCCGGGACCTTAAACTCGCCAAACACATATCCCACAAGGTTTACTCGGTCCATACTCCATTACCCGCTTATTTTTTTAAATAATCTCGGCTAAGCCCAATATTATTAATTGGCTCGTTTCGACTTTATTCCGGGCATTACAAGTCCACACCCTTATATAGGTTTCATCCCCAAAACCTGTTATTCCTCAAACAAAAGTGGGTAAAGCTATCTCATATCCTCTTCAGTTTCCCATGTCGACTCGGATCCCTTCATGTGCTTCCACTGTACACGCACAAGAGGAACCACTTTATTCCTCAACCTCTTCTCCTTATGATCAATGATCGCCACTAGTTTCTCCACGCAATTGAGCCGTTCATCCACTTCAATATCCTCCAGTGGCACCATCATATCCTCCTCGGCTAAGCACTTTCTTATGTGAGATACATGGAATGTCGGATGAATTCCACATAACTCACTGGGCAACTCTAACCTATAGGCCACCTCTCCTACTCGAGCAATAATTCGGAAAGGCCCTATATATCTTGGGCTCAACTTGCCCCGCTTCCTAAACTGAATTATGCCCTTCCAAGGTGAGACCTTTAAAATAACCCTGCCACCCACCTGAAACTCAATCGTTCTACGCCGTTTATCAACATACGACTTTTGTCTATCTTTGGCTTCCTTACTAAAGGATTTGATCTTTTCAAGCTTCTCAGTTGTTGCCTCGATCACCTCTATACTCCCCAACTCTTTCTGAACAATATCACCCCAACAGATGGGTGTTCTACATCTCCTACTGTATAGCATCTCATAAAGGGGCATGCCAATGCTGGTATGGTAGCTATTGTTATATGAGAAGTCAGCTAACGGTAAGTGGTCATCCCAACTTCATCCAAAATCAATGACGCATGCCCGAAGCATATCTTCTAGCGTCTGAATCGTCCTCTCCGACTGACTAGCCGTCTGAGGATGATAAGCGGTGCTAATATGTAACCTTGTCCCCATCGCATCATGGAATTTCTTCCAAAATTTAGATGTAAACCGGGTGTCACGATCAGACACAATAGACACCGGCATACCATGACGAGTCACAATCTCCTTGATGAATAGATCCGCCAACCTCTCGGATGAATATGTCTCGCGGATTGGTAGGAAGTGAGCACTCTTCGACAAATAAACAACTATCACCCATATAGCATCGTACCCTCGCGTGGTGCGTGATACTTCGTAATAAAGTCCATGGTGATATGCTTCCACTTCCACTCCGGTATATCCAACGGTTAGATCTTCTTATACGGCTTCTGGTGCTCAGCATTCACTTGTAAACAAGTAAGGCACTTACTCACATACTTCGCTACATCGCACTTCATACCCGGCCACCAATAATCTTTCTTCATGTCTTGGTACATCTTCGTAGCACCAAGATAAATAGAGTATCGATTCTTATGTGCTTCGTCCATAATCTTCACACGTAGATCCCCAAAACGTGGAATCCACATCCATCCGAATCGGCCGAGTGTGTTTTCACCCAACTCCGCGACTAGTCCTCTCATTGTTTCAGAGTTAAGATGATCTTCCTTCAATGCCTCATCTTGAAACTTCTTGACCTGCTTCATCACATCAGAGGTCATGACCAACTGGTAAGCCTTCACCCGAATCGGCTCGGGTCTCTCCTTTCGTCTAAGGGCATTCGCCACCACGTTGGCTTTGCCCAGATGGTAATGGATCTCGCAATCTAATCCTTTATGAGCTCCAACCATCTCCTCTGCCTCATATTCAAATATTTCTGCTCAAAGAAGTACTTCAAGCTCTTATGGTCTGGGAATATGGTGCATTCGTCCCATATAAGTAGTGCCTCCATATCTTTAACGCAAAGATCACGACTGTTAGCTCCAAGTCGTGAGTGGGATAAATGACCTCATAAACTTTCAACTGTAGGGATGCATAGGCTATAACCTTTCCTCTCTGCATCAACACACATCCCAACCCCGGGTAGAAAGCATCGGAATAAACCACCAAATCTTCGCTTCCATCGAGTAACGACAAGACAGGAGCTTGAGTCAACCTCGTCTTTAACTCCTCAAACGCCTTCTCCTGTTCTTGACCCCATACAAACTTCACATCCTTCTGGGTTAACTTGGTTAGTAGAGAAGCTATCATAGAGAAGTCTTGGATTACTCTTCTGTAATAGCCCGCCAAACCCGAGAAACTATAGATCTCGGATGGCGTCATTGGTGACTTCCATTGCATCACCTCCTCCACCTTTGTCGGGTCCACCATAATCCCTTCGAGATTCACTACATTACCCAAAACTAAATCTCACGCAACCAGAATGCACACTTGGAGAATTTAGAATACAACTTCTCTCTTCTTAACGTCTCCAACACCTCTCGAATGTGATCGGCATGCTCCACCTCGCTCTCGAATAAATCAGGTCATCATCAATAAACACAATCACTAATTTATCTAACATCGGCTGACACACTCAATTCATCAAGTCCATAAAAGCAGCTGGCGCATTGGTCAAACCAAAAGACATAACGAGAAACTCAGTGTCCATATCGCATGCGAAATGCTGTTTTATGAATATCCTGCTCCTTCACCTTCAACTGGTGGTAGCCAAATCAAAGATCTATCCTCGAGAACCAATTGGCACCTTGGAGCTGATCAAACAGGTCATCGATCCTTGGCAATGTATACCGATTCTTCACCGTCAACTTGTTCAGCTCCTGGTAGTCAATACACATCCTCATACTATCATCCTTCTTCTTCACGAATAAGACCGGAGCACCCCAAGGAGAGAAACTCGGTCTAATGAACCCCTTATCAAGCAACTCCTGCAGTTTCTCTATCAGTTCCTTCATCTCGGTCGAAGCCAACCGATACGGTGCCTTCGCTACAGGCTGGGCACCAGGTATCAAGTCGATCTGAAACTCGATCTCATGATCCAGTGGCACACCTGGTAAATCTTCTGGAAACACGTCTAGGAAGTCACACATAACTGGTATGTTAGACAGTTGTGGGGTTGGCATATCCACATCCTTCACGTAAGCCAAGTAGGCACTACACCCATGCCTCATGCACTTTCCCGCCACTGCCATCGAAATCACCTTCGGGATAGTTGTAACTCGATCACCTAGATCGTCACTGAACTCCCATCAGGCGCTATGAATCCTTGTAATCCGCCAACCAATCCATTCCTAGGACTACATCGAAACCGCCTAAGGTCATCACGAATAGTCTAACAGGAAACCTATGGCCTTCTAATTCTATGTCACAGCCTTCTATCATCTCAGAAATCCTGGTAGACTTACCTATGGCATTTTCTACATCAAATGGCTCATCAATACTTCTACTCCTAATGGGTAATTAGCATAAAAGGCAATAGAAATGAAACTCCTACTAGCACCGGAATCAAATAACACAGATGCAAGAGTTTGGTTTACTAGAAACATACCTGACACCACATCGGGGTCCATCCGAGCCTCCTCCCGAGTCATCGTGAAAGCTCGGGTGCTTGCCTTCTGCCCTTCAGTTCCGGTCTTCTTCCATGTCCCGGAACTCTCCGCCCTCGACTTTCTGCAATCCCTACTCAGATGGTCGTTCTCTCCACAGTTATAGCACCTTATAACTCCACAATCTCTAGCCATATGACTAGGCTTCCATATTTAAAGCAAATGTTTGATCCACATTTGCATTCTCTCGAATGCTCCTTCCCGTATTTACCACATTTCTTCGACCATGCACCAGATGTGACCACACGCCGGTCACCCACCTTCGCCATGTTGTTGCTTGGAGCGGCTCCACCACGTCTAAACCGTTTCCCATTCCTGTTTCGGTCACCACCACCCTTCTTGTTCACCTCAGCCACCACCACCTCTCGCTCGTCATACAGTCTTCCCGCCAAATCGACCACCGACCTAACGTACTCGGCCGAGCGGTGATTATATGCCTGTGAATATCTGTTGGCAAGCCCTGAATATACCTCTTGATCTTTTGCGACAGAGGTGTCACCTGATCAGGCACCAGCCGTGCCATCTCGTTGAATTTGGTGGTGTACTGCTAATGTGTCATGGTTCCCGCCTCCAGCTGCAGGAACTCTCTCTCAAACTTATCCAACTCCCTATGAGGAAAAAACTCCCCAGTCACCAACTTCTTCAACTCTGCCCACCTCATCCTCCCGATAGCCCTGCTACCCTCAGCTTGGATAATATTGTCCCACCAACATAAGGCCAATTCCACAAAGGAGTGGGAAGCAAACATCACCTTCTTATCCTCCCAACACTCACTGATATCAAGAACGACTTCCATCTCTCTCACCCACCAGTGAACAGCAGCAGCAGTGCCATTTCCATCAAAAGTTGGGGGCTTGCGTCTCATAAATGCCCTACAGTTAATGCCTCGTGCTGCCTTCTGCACAGGCTCTTCTTCCTCCTCCTCATCATCGGAGAGAACGTCTCAGTCTCCGGTCACTCCCATCCTCCCGAGGACCTATTCTTCTCCCTTCTATCTCCTTCCCTTACAGGCTTTATAACTTTGATCACCGCAGACGGTAGGATCGTCTGCATGACCTGATGCACTTCCTCGACAACAGCCTCCTTCACTAAGGCTCTCAAGTTAGCACTCTCATCCCCAGCCTCCGGACGAGGGGTCTCGGGTTCTTTATGAACCACCTCTTCGGCTCTAGGCCTTCCTCTTGTGGCTCGTGGTTTAGCACCACGTCCATCACGACCTCCACCATGATAAGCCTTAGAAGATCTACCTCCACCCATCTTCTAAGCAAGCTATAAGATTCAAACACCAACACGGTCATTCAACGTAATAGATCAGTTTATGTCCAGTATAGTAAGTCCCTAATTACAGTGGCCAGTTGTGATTAGCCATTACTTTACTCTTCATACCCCAGTATTTCCTATCTTGACTACATCAGTATCTAAATCTACTAAAGGAACATAAGCCACATAACATGCGCACGTAATATCGGTTAATATTAAGAAAATGCCTTATGGCACGTAGCTACTCGGACTGGCATCCCCTCCCTTTTCTCCCATTTTCAGTTTAAGTTTGGGTTTCTTTTGAAAATTTTAACCCACTTCACTTAAACTTTGGCTCTAATATGAACTTGTAGGGCCCCATTTCTGGGACACTCACAGCTGGTCAATCATCACACATAAAACACATATTTACATTAACTTTACTAAAACCATGCAGCAGAAACAATTTAACTAACCATTTCATTTCCTTTAAATAAACACTTTTTGCAAAATAATACAACGTTCATTTCAAAATATCGTTCGTTCGCATTACAATGCAAAAATGTTATCATATCAAAATATGGATGTTATCCAAAATGATCCTGGTGGCCACCCCGTGCCATCCTCAGCAACAATCACCTGCCAACTGGAAAATACATAAAAGTCAACGTTGCTGAGTGAGTTCTAGTTTTATAAAACTTTATATTACCTTTCATTCATTAAAAAATTTTCTTTACTATCTCAAGTGATCACACATCATACATACATCAAGGTAATAGTTATTATTTTCTTTCATCGTTCGTTTCTTACATATCGCATGTTTCGCACATTTCGTACTTATTGCACATTTCGTACTTATCGCACTTTTCATACATTTATTATCTTTCACTTCTATCTAGGTCCTGTCATATGCTTAACCCCCCCCCCACTTTTGAGCACAAAGCTATATCATCTAGGGTTAAGCGATGAGAACCCTATATCGCACATATAGAGTAGTCACATAGACTAACTCCTCCTGTGTGTCTGAACTCTTATGGGTTAGCCAAAATCGCACGCTACATAACACACAGTAATTACCAATTCGCACATATTGGAGCAGTCACCAAGACTAACTCCTACTGTGTGTATGAACCATTATGAGTTAGCCAAAATCGCACACTATAAACACACAGTTGAGCTAACAACTCTCATTGAGTTGTGAACCTCCTTTCATTTGCTTGTAATACTTTTTATTCGTTCATCATATTCCACTTTCATTATCTTAAATCTTTCTCTTCGTTAAGATAATACTTTACGTTCAATATCACAATCACATCACGTAAAGTCACATCATATTACGTAGTAAGGAACATAAGAAAACATATCATACATAAGCATAACATCATCACGCATCATCATACATAACATATACCATCACACATCATCATAAACATCATGCATCATAAGCATCATGCATCATAAACATCATACATTGCATATTCACATACATATACATATGCACCACAAGTATAAGTCATCATCAAACATAACTGATCCTTCGCGGGACAGTGGTTTTCGGGGGTGGCAGCCCTTGACAGCAAGGTCCTAGGGGCAGCAGCCCCTAGTGGGGTCCAAGGGGCAACGCCCCTGACTGGGGTCGCGATGCCAGGTCAGCGTGAAAAAAATTTATTTTAGAACATTTATATAGCATATTTGCTTATAGAAAAATTGATCTTCCTCTTAAAACCTCATAAAATCTTGGTTATTTAAATCGTATATTTAGTATTTATTTCCGGCCCCAAACTAGTTCAAAGCCTTTAAAAAGGGGATCTAGAACTCACTTGGACTCAATGAGTAGCTTCTCAATCAAGCTTTCAAACCAAGGGTCGCACTACACAGCCTGCAGATAAGTTAACGCTCAAAGGAGTTAATTTCTACCTAATTTCGCTGCTAATTTTGCTGCCAGATCAGAAGTTTCGCTGCTAGTTTCGCTAGCAGTTTCGCTGCTAGTTTCGCTGGCATCTTCGCTGCCAATTTCGCTGCCAATTTCGCCCAAATTTCGATGGATAACCATATCTGCGAAACTATAGTTTCGCAGGTAATCTTCATAGTTTCTTTGGACGACTACGCAGTTTCGCTGCATGAACCCTTAATTTCGCAGAACGAGCTGAAAATTATGAACCGACCCATTTTTGACCCAAAACTTCAATCTTTTACATCCAAAACATTGGTTTATCACCCAATAAGCTATATCTAAGCTTCTTACATGTTTTCTTACACAAAAAAGTGAGTTTTGGGTGAATCTTTGCCACTTTCAAAAATTCAAAGCCCTAGAATTCGGGTTTACATTAAAATGAATGATTAAATGATGTTTCTTATCTGGATTCTTGGTGTTTTCTTGTTGCTTGGATGCCCACGAACACCGATCTTCATTCCCGTGATCAACCGAGCCTTAAATCTTCACCTCTTCTCCACTTTCTCTCTTTACTCTCTCTCTCTAGAAATTGGGTGTTGAGTTGCAAATGAGAGCTGCTCAAGCTGATCCGTTTATATATATTGGGTGTTCCCAGGACCTTAAACTTGCCAAACACATATCCCGCGAGGTCTACTCAGTCCATACTCCATTACCCGTTTATTTTCTTTAAATAATCTCGGCTAAGCCCATTATTATTAATTGGCTTGTTTCGACTTTATTCTGGGCGTTACACTTACCATTTCTAAACCTACCCCTTCCAATGATGTAACCACCTGATTCTTCTCTAAAACTAACTGGCTCTCTATAAATTCTTTCAAAGTTCTGAAGCAAAGAGCAATTTCTTATCATGTGCTTGAAACAGCCATTATCAATGATTCATACATTTCTCTTGGTCTTCAATTGTTCCTTTATAAAAAGAGATGGTTAGTTACATTTGAAAACCCAATTCTTGTTGGTCTTGGGCTCATCAAGGTGAACTAAAGATAAAGTTCAACAGTTATAGATCCTATATGTCACACCCCAATCTTGATGGCGGAATCGTCAATATGTGAGGGTTAAGATTGTTCACAATCATATAACGTTATCTTTAAATAAAAATATTATTATTTTCATAAGTTTCAATAGTGCAAGTTACAATCATAAGTCTCAACATGAATTAAACAAAACATAAGACAAAATAATCCCAAGCATTTTATTATTTAATCTAGGTCCAAATCCTAGATTTCTACAAACTTGAAAAGATAACTTCAAGCTTGGGCATTTCCTGAAACATGTTAAAATAAAGGTCAACTATGAAAGTTGGTGAGTTTCTAAGGGTTTAATATACATAATATATCAAAAGGTTACAAGTAGCAATTCATGGTCAAAAGTTATGAGTTATGCAAGTTTATAGAACACATATAGCTATAATCAAACCTCGACTAAGATAGAATACAAGTTTATAATGATTGGCTAAGTGTACTTGGTTCCCATGATTAAGAAGTCATACGTCACTAGGAGCCAGCAATACATCGACTTTAGCACCAAATAGGCTTGTCAGTCCCATAGATCTATGACGTCGCCAGTCTAGCAATACTTAATGATTGTCAACATATAATGTATCTTATATAAAACTTACAATAAGACAAATAACCATGACAAAATATAAGTATGAATTGCAAGTGCATTACAAGTATAAAACATTTACAAGTGTAAGTTAATAAGGTTAACATGTTTCACCTCAAAATGGTGTGAAATAATATAAAAATGGGCAAGTAAACTCACATTACCAATAAGTATATATATGAAGATTAATAAGAAATAATAATTGATGTTCCAACGAAATCCTTCACAAGGTATTTGAACATATCTATATTTACAAGATTTAGTTTAATAATACGTTTAACGTTTTAACGAGAACTAGAGTTTCAAGTGAAATTTGAGTATTTTTGTAGTACTCTAAATAATGTATTTAAGAAGTATACCATTTATATATTTTAATATAATGAAAAATAATATTAAATCAGTTATAATAGTTAGTAAAGTTTAAATATAAAATTTGAATAAACATTTGAATTAATCATGATTTAAACGATAATAATTTAATGGTAGCGTTTGGACTAATAATAACTTATTAATTTATTATTAAAATCTATTTTAATGGAAATATTCCAAAATGACCTTTGTTTAAAAGACGTTTTATTAAAAAACTATTTGACTAATTAAATTTAGAAAAGAAATTACAGAAAATAATTTGATGTCAAAAAAATATTTAAAGTTTACAAAACTATTTTTTTATATTTATTAAGAATTTTCTATAACTAAATTAAGGCTGAAAAAGCCTTAAAAATACATGAGGGTGCCTGGGTTCAAACCTGGGACCTTAAAGTGGGGCTACAAGTGTCTTAACCAGTGTACCAGGGTCGTGGCCATGGTATCACTTGGTTTTAAATTCTTAAGAACATAAAAGAAGAGAACTCCCCAAATCTCCTATAAACCCTTGAGTGATTTGATCCAAGATTGATCATAGATTCAATCGTTTCAACCCGATTAACCTTAGCGCTTTTGATTCCTAGGTTTAATCGAGTATGTTGGTGTATTAAACTTACTCTATATGAGCAAATCAGTGTAACTACGCCCGGTAAACTTCGGTTCTTTACGCGATGAACAGGGGGTATGAACTCGATGTTTGTGTGATGTTTTAGAGAAATTGAGGTTGGAGAGAGTTGAAAGGGGTCGAATGAAAGCTTTCTCCTCTGTTAAATGGGTTCAATTTGTACGTTAAGGTACCGAATGGGTCTCGCCTTTGATTCAACTATTTCGGTTATGTTTGGATGATTAATTAGTTGTTAAACTCAAATTAACAACACATTTAGTTTTGTAATGATTAAACATACATTTCTAATCGATCAAACGTTCAATTCAATGGACTTCAGGTGGATTTGATTGATATGTTTCGGTTTCATGAGGTTTCTTAATGAAACCATCACTTCAGTCCATTTAACGAGCGGTTATGAGTTTGATTCGAGTTCAAGTTCGACGAAAATGGTTATATTGATCAAATTGGTCATTTATTGAGTATTTTTACCCTCGCCGGAGTTCGGCCGGAGGGTGGCCGGAGCTCGGCGCCGAAAATACGGGAAATAAAGGGAAATAGATTTGGTTTTCCAAAGTTACACCTTTAGGCCATGAACTTACTTACCTTTATTATTTTTTGCCAAAAACTTCTATTTAAGCTTTAAATTTGACATAATGACCCCCTCAACTTGATTAAACTTTTAGTTTTAATTATCTTTAAAACTTGTTAATTGTTTAA
>BJCM01152426.1:0-13837 GCA_018326385.1 Flaveria bidentis | reverse complement strand
AGTATAGAGAATAAAAATTTTTTGTGGATAATTTCAACTGCCTTTGATTTCCCATTTTTCAGTACATATCGAAGAAGAAAAAGAAACTAACAAACCACTAGTTCCCCACGTTTCCTACTACTTGACAATTTCAAATAACTAAAACAATTAAAAGGAAATGACTAAAAGATAAAAATTGTGAAATAAAAACGTGGGGCAAAAAGGAAATGGCAGTCAATTGTTTGGATACTTCAGTTGGGCCAAGTTAACCCACTTAGCAATCTGTATCATGGGCCTTGAATCGTGGGTTTGGATCGAAGGCTCCCTATCACTTAGCTTTGATACCATGTAAACAAGGTTGTTTTAATCTAAATTGTTAAGTTACATTGGAGGATAACTACTCTATAAATAGGAAGAAACCACTAAACTAGGGCCCATGGGCCAGAACTAACTAGGCTAAAACAAATGGGCCTGATCTAACATATATGCAATTAACAGTATTCAATAGGACTTTAGTCACTTTACAAATAGCCAGCCAGGTTAGTCTTAGCATTTGCAAATGGTCTTGTCATTTATTTAGATGTAATATGGCACTTCACTTATGGTTGCTTGTATTTCATTTGCTTTTGAAGGTGACAAAGCTAGAAACATTCTACACAACCTAGATTTGTTACTATTCTTAAAGTTACCACAGTTCTGTAGCGTGCAAGTGACACATCACACCATGTTTTGCTCCATGTGTTATTGGACTTCTGTAACTTCAGCTTTATAGAATAGTAACCAAAGTGTTTCATTAAAGTCACATGAAGTTTTTTTTGTCCCTCTAAAGTCACTGTTAGATTGTAATTCTTTGTATTAGTTTGAGTTTGTATGTTTAGTGATAGGGTATGTTAAATCTTGATAGTAGAGGGATTTAGTGTGTAATTAGTTAGTTCTTGCTAACACTATAAATAGGTGTTTAGTTTGTATTAGTGAATAGATTCTTGAATACAATCAGTGAAATATTCAGTAAACATTGAGTTAGTTAATTGCTGTTTGTAACAGTCACTTTATTGTTACTAGGTATTCTAATCATATAATATCTTTAAAAATATTATTTAAAAAAATAGGTTAGGCAAATGAAATATATGTAAATTTTGGTTACAATAGTGATTATTTTTGTCCAATTTTTATAAATTTAACAATTTTCAACTTTGTTGTTAAGTTATGGATTTTTTCTTCATTATAGCTCTTAACTCAAATTCATTAGATTTTTTTTCATTTGTAGTAAACAAAATTCATATATGTAATCTTTGTCTAACTTAACTGTGAAAGAATTTACCATTTGTAAAAACATCATGTAGGATTGAAATACATAGTGAAAGTTGAGTGACTTTACTAGAACACTTGAAAAGCTTGGTTACCATTGTGTGAAGTTTTCCCTATATGAGTTAATCTAAAGGTGTTGTGTATGATGTGCACTGTGCAGCCTGATTTTAAAGCTATCAAGAAGAGAATTGAAGATCTGATCGCAAGAGAATACTTGGAAAGGGACAAGGAGAACCCTAACTTGTTCAGGTATTTGGCATGATCTTCTCCATGGAAAAGCTACTGCTTGGATAAACAAGTCTTTTATCGTAACCATTAAGATGCCGCTACTTCTTGTGCCTGATCATCAGTGGATCACGGATAGAGGACCGCCGAGCTATTTTCTGTGGATATATTTTATAGACAGTTTTGTGCAGGTAACATCAAGAACTCTTCTTAAATCACATGAAGCAATTGTTGGTATATGATTGAACTGGCTTCTGGTATACAAGGGATAAGGTTAAACTAAGGGGGTGGTTGGATATTGGGATTGTGCTTAGTTAAGGTGATTATGCTCTATCAAACACGAACATGAATGTGTTATCTGAAAATGCGAATTACAATCCAAATGGGTTGACCAGCGATTGGGCCAACTCATTCGTACCAGCTATGGTTCAAAGTTCACACTATGATCGTTTAGAAACAACCTAAAATAAATTGACCTGGCTGGTACCATGTTTATGTCTTGTTCACATCAATATACAGTCTTAAAAGAGTTTCGTTGAATGCTTTAGGGTTTGTTTGGTACGAGGTAATGGATTTAATGAGAGAATGGGATGGATGAGGGAATGGAATAGATAAAATAATGAAATCAATCATTACATTCTATTATTTGGTTATCATGTGAGAATAACATAAATCATTACTTTATGTTATTTGTTACGTAGGAAAATATGAGGGAATAAAATAGATAAGTGGTTATGATAGTAATAACCAATGGTGGTGGTGGCTGATTGTGGTTGCCGGTGACGGTGGTTGGTGATGGTGGTGGTGGTGGTGGGTGGAGTTACGGGTGACGGTGGGGTTGGTTGTTGGCGGTGGTGGCCCATGGTTTTCGGTGGTGGTGGTGGTGGACGGTGATGGTGGTGGTGGCCAGTGGTGGTGGTGGTTGCCAATGGTGGTCGTGGCCGGTGGCGGTGGTGGGCAGAGGTGCCGGTGATGGTGGGGGTGGTGGTTTTCGGTGGTGGTCGATGGTTTTCGGTGGTAGTTGCCGGTGGTGGTGGTTGCTAGTGGCGGCGGCAAAAGTGGCCTTTGATAGTGGGGATGGCGGTGGTGGTGGTGACAGCGGTGGCTAATGGTGGTAGTGGTTGCTGGGGGTGATGGCGGGGGCAGTGGTTGCTGGGGGTGATGGCGGCGGTGGTGGAGGCTGGCGATGGTGGTGGTGGCCGTTGGTGGTGGTGGTCGGTGGCAATCAATCTAGGTGGCTAATGGTGGTGGTTGTGGTGCATGGGTGGGTGGTGTTGATGACTAAGGACGAAAGAATGATTGGAATGAAAAAAAAGGGCTGTGGATGAAGTGAATTTGATGGAATAAAATCGACTATGTAATGATTTATTCAATTACCTTGATCAACTAAACACGTGTTTTTCATTCGCACTCAATGGTTCATTTCATTCCGCCCTCGTACAACGTATCAAATGCTACTTTAGAGTTTTAGTAATTTTAAGGAACATGAGTGTTTGGCAAATTTATATGTTTCGTAAAATTAGATGGAGTGAGTTATGTTTAGAGAATAGTTTGAGTTGTAGTGTTGATAAAAAAATATTTATTAGCTTGTGATTTATTATTGCTCTTGTTGATACCTTTTAGATCGTCTTTAGCGTTGGAAACTCCTTTACACAAACAAGTCTTAGTCGGCTATCCCATTAGCTTTTTTTATTAACTCACTGATGCATTTGTACAAGTGTATAGGGGTGTTCATTGGTTCGGGTTATTTGGGTTTTTAACGTTAAAAGTCTACCAGAAACCCAATCTGAATAACAATTGATTTAATTGGTTTCGGGTTGTTCGGTAACGGGTTGGGTTTTGGGTATTAACAGTAGACTTAATTTAGTAGATTTTAACGAGTTTTCATTTGAACTTTTATAAAATTAGTGGACTTAAATAAAATTCGTGGACTTAAATTAGTTCACTTCTATAAAATATAAAACGTGCTTAAATATATATTTGTATATTTAACAATTTGATCAATTTAGATAATGTAAACAAGTGTATACATACAATTTACTTAATTATAATGTGTTGATTGGGTTATTTGGATTGCGGGTTAAATGGTTTGGATTATTCAGGTTTTTGAGGTTTGAAAGTCTATTGGAAACATGAGCCGAATAAGAATCGGTTTAAACGGTTTTCGGGTGGTTCGGGTAACAGGTTGTTCGGGCCAGGTTTCTTCGGGTACAGGTGAGATCGGGTTGCGTGGGTGAATCGGGCACGGTTAAATTGACGGGCCTAGTGTTATATGCTAGCTTGATTAAAAAAAAGATGATGTGTGCTACGTTGGTAGTAGACAAGTGCCAGTGGGATGTGCGCTCCATGGAGAAAGTTTGTGTTGATAGTGAGGACGTACATATGCAAATCTTCATGCATTGGAGAGTGTCCGAGTCTCGTTACCTTTGGTTTTTACCTCACCTTTGATCTATAATGCCATTGTAGTGAATTCCTGTTTTGTTTTTATATCGTTATTTCCTCTTAAAATTTAGAATTTTTGTTTCCCTTTTATCCTTCTAGTCTCATTTAGTGTATATTAATAGTAAAATACTTATATCTATATAAAATACAGAACCTCGAATAGGGACTTACATGAGGCCGTTTGACCTTTTGCACCTGCTCTTTAAGTATAACTATCATAAACACTTTCTATAATCATTTTGATTTTTTCTCCAGTCACATTTGAAAGAGATCCCTAAGACTTAAGTCTCACCTTGTATTCTTTGGTAAAATCAAGGTCAACACACTCTAGCGAAGCTGTATCATAGTTTCCAACGGATAAACATAATTAAGGTTTAATAGTATATCCCAAAAGGGGTTGACCAAACTGGTTCAATTTATCTCTTTCAACTGGGATATCATTAGTCGCTCCCTCGAAAGTTCTAACATGCGTAATATCATTAACAACTAATCGAGACATATTGCACGCATGGCTCTGAACCCAAATACATAACACACAATGGATGTAAACATGTTAGTAACAAAACCTTCAAAAAGGTCTAATAGATAAGCTACATAAACAATATATTGATTGTCTTCTCCAAGAACATACTCAATTCCAGAACATTGGCTTTGTAACATTAGGGGGTTGTTATCCTTTCTAAGCAGTTTAATTACCCCAAGACTTTCAAGAGAGGATGCTTCAGTGCGCTACAAGATGGTCAGGCAGGTAATTCTCTCCATATTCACTAGACTTGCATGAGAATGCTAAAAAGTTGAAACATGCCGAGTCTTTAATGCAGTCACTTGTATTATTTAAGCCAATAGCCGAACTATCCACATTTAGTTCAAGGCCTGTAATATGATGAATCTATTTGAGCCATTTCCCTCTTTTGAGAACGGCAGGTAGGAGAAAAAAACATGTTTAATCATGAAGATTGAGAGAAAAAAGGCTAGGATTTTAAGCATGGCTCTTGGTTCATTTATCTTTCCTTTTTGTGGCATCAATCTTATTAATTAGCATACCCATTGTATTTGTTTTTCCTGACGGTCGGTCAACTAACAAAACTAAATTGAATTTGTTATGACCATCGAATCATTTTTTAATCAAATACTATACTTTGTCATATTTTCATTATAAAAAAAATAAGAACAACCGGGGTTTAAAAGAAAATGAATCTTTTATTTATATTTTCATTATATATATTAAAATAGTGAATCATATGAAAATTCTAAGCTAGCTTGACAAGCCTCTTGATCTTAGGTTTTTTCAAGATAAAAGGAGAATCATTTGTTGCAGTAGGAATAAAAGTGATTCAGATTTTTCAATAAAGCAACTTATATGAAATGATTTTACGGGATTCAACCAAGCCAACTTTGTTCTATGGGAGGTGAAAGAGCGCTTGATGTATCAGGTATGAGTGTGAGTAAAAGATTCGAATATTAGTTTCTACTATGATGCTGCACCATCATCAACTGCACCAAGGCGGATCTCTTTGTTTTGCAACCCCTAAAGCAGTCATAATGTAATGTCAAATGGCAAAGTCCATCAAACGCTAGATATAATAAACTGATGAAATTAAGGTACAATAACACTAGTGGTACAATAACACTAGTTCAGCCTCCAGCTGAACCACAAATTAAATCAAGTAAAAGTGACTTGCTACTTGACACATTGAACAAGGGTCTTGTTGATGATTTCCACCCCAGGACTCACACTCATACCTGACATGTATCCATCAGTCATCACAGATGATTCCTCCTGAAAATCAAATCCACTGGTCGGGCTAGACCGTTGCTTCACCAAATTCCCTAATTCTTTCTTGAAGCAATCTTTTGCGTTTTCGTTTTCAATAAGTTGCTGGAAGAAGCTTTCTTCAATTTCACTCAACGATTCAACTTCATCCCCTTGTTCATCTGCGTTTTCATCTTCATCTTCGTTTTCATCTTCATCTTGATCTTCATCTTCTTCTGGTTGTCTTGAGAGTTCACAGCTGGTTTCAATTTCTTCTTCGGATGAGCGATATGAGATGGGAGAGTAGCTGCCACCATCTGTGACTTGTTGACGTTCTCTTAGTGTCTTTGTAATCAGGGTTTTCAGCAGGTTCATGACTTGTACGGCGTGCATTAGGGCCGTTAATGGATCGGACATCTAGTTAATAATAGGAAGAGTTAATAATAATAACAACAATAATAATAATAATAAGAAGAAGAAGAAGAAGAAGAAGAAGAAGAAGAAGAAGAAGATATGCACATTATACATACCTGAGTCATATTGGGGGCAAAGACCATGGCAATGTTTCTGGCATTCATTTTGTTGGAGTGTTGATGTTGAACAACATCAGACATGAGATCAACGGCCCAATTGAGGAGTGCAGTTTCAGTTGGGTTGAGTTGTTTGAGAAGGCGGGCAGAGTCATGTTCATCAGTGTTAGAGTGCAATACCTGTTGAGGGGAAAGGCCATCAAGGACTCCACGTGGAAGCTCTCTAAACCAGGCTTTGATTAAACCTGCGAGACAATGAACATCAATGTCTTGAGGGACGGTGCCTCGGTTCAGCTGCTCGCGCACCTCTTCCTCTTTGGTGTTTTCGGCGTTGATACGAAAGATCCCTTCAGCCTGTAGATAGACAAATGTTATGTAAAATGTAGCATAGCATCGATATGTGGAATTAGAGAGATGTACGTTGAGACCCCCTTGGGCGTATAATGTTTCCTGCATCTGCAGCAGAATTGTGGGGACTCTGTTGCCTCTGGAGTCATAAGAGCAGTGCATTGAGTCGGCGGAGACACCGAAGACACTAACACTGCAAGAGGCAAGAGGCAAGAGGCAAGAGGGTTGATTATGAGTGTTAGGACTCTGGAGTCATAGAGTAGATGTGTTTGTAATGGATTACCTGGCACTTGGGACGCGAGAGGGGATTTGAACCTGGAACTCAAGAGGGAGCCCTAGGAATCCATGGAAAGGGTCGAAGGTGACATGAGTCAGGTGCTCAACGTTTGTCGGCCATCCTATCTCCACCGCTGACGATGACGACGATGATGATGATGTCATCGACCACCACCACCCCTCCTCGTCTTCTCCATCTCCATCCCCATCCCCATGACCACGACACGCAGCCACCATCGACTTCCTTAGCCCCGCTATCAACAACGCCACCACCGACACCGCCTGCTTCTCTTCTTCTTCTTCTTCGCCTCTTCTCACCATCACCGTCATATCTCTCTCAATACTTGTGCTTCTTTCAATTCTTGGGAGATTTTGAATTTCTGGGTCCTTGTTGCTTTGCTTTTATTATTAATTATTATTATTATTATATTTATTATTATTCTTATTATTCTTATTCTTATTGTGTGGTCTGGGGGTTTCAAACGGCCACCCGTTTTCAAATTCTTCACCAAAATAACCCTGCTCTTCCCACTATATTACCATCTTCACAACAATCATCTCGTTTTTCACTCCCCCTCTTATTCTTTTATTTTCTTTTCCACTTTCCTTGCTACATTATTTCTAACACCATTCAATCCCTAAAATATATCCGTGTCTTTAGATTGTTATCGAGCCCATAGCTTAGGTTGTTAAGCCAATCCTTATTCCATACGTTCTTCAATGTCACATTTACTATAGGTGCCCTTATTCAAAACTTGTTGGGTTGAATCTTGGAGGACAAATATGCTTGTTTGATTGTTATCATCTAATGAGTAATAATTTGGATATTATACCTAACCTATTTTAGTTTCTATCTTTTCTTTTCTTTTATTTTTTTTTTCATTTATGCTAGGGTTACAATTTTACAAAGACATAAATTTGATTAGAACTAATTTAGAAGCCCTAATAACAGAGTATTAATATTTAGAAGAAAAGTCTTATTGAACACTTGAATTATATTTATGGCTCTTAATGCTCATCAAGAAAAAACACTGCGATTTCTTATGAGGTATGAAAATAATAAATAGCATGTGCGAGATTAAAGATGAACAAGGCAATATATAATTCATGGTAAGTTATTTATATATACACATAACACATCAATGCTCAGTTTATTTAGGAATTTCGAATATTAAGTGTAGTCATAGATCTATGTCCCACACATACTAGATATGAACGGATAAGTTTTTTTTTTTATTTTAGTAATAATTGTATAATCTAAATAGCATTCGTGGACATTTTCACATCTTTTTCTTGTAATAAAAGAGTATTTATAAGACACATATCAACAATATATTCTTCCTCATTAAAATTTTCTCGTTTCTTTATCTTATTTATTAATTACATTAATTACTAATAATATTATATATATATATATTTAATTTACAAATACTTTTTAATTATCAAGAAAAAGATTTATTAATTAATTTATTTCTAAAAAACTTATATAAATAATAAATTTTCTATAATATTAATTTATTTCTAAAAAACTTATATAAATAATAAATTTTCTATAATATCAAACTTTTTTAAAAATACGGAATATTTTAAATTGGTGATTTTAAAAAGTAAAGTTTTTATAAATCTATCTATTATAATAAAAAAAGGTTTTAAGATACCACTTGCAACAATTCTAGACCATCTAATTTTAATTTTTCCGCTTCTCTATCATATTAAACAATTACTTTAAATACTTATAATATTATCTAATTTCTTTTGAGATTATTTTTTTTAATAAATTAAAAAATAGATGCTTTTATAAATGATTTTTTATAAAACTAAAAAACTAAAATTAGGAGTCATAATAAGACAATGTTTAATAATGATATTTTTTTAAAACGGTTTGTTTTGCAATAACCGATGGTGCCGAGTGGAAGGGTCGTCACTCAACGGATAAAAGTTACTCTAGGGATAACATGAATTATTATTAAAAATGCAATTAGGGTTTAAAAATAAAAGTTTAAAATAATAAAATCATTGTTCTATTACTTATATATTATTACTCATATGCAATTTCAATCATATCGTTTTATAATTATTACATTTTCATTACTAATTACTTAAAATTTTATTTATTCAACCCGTGTAATACACAGGGTTTAACCTAGTTAAATATAATTTAAACTAGGAGTTATAATAAGGAGATTTTTAAATATGACATTTTAAAACAGATTCTTAAAGTAAATTTTTTTTGAACAAAAAATAGTTAAATTGGAAGTTATAATAACAAGATTTTTGAAAATGATATATTTTATGACATTGTATTCTCAAAAGAAGTTTAAAATATTGATTTCATTGTTTTATTACTTATATTATTTACTCATCATTTTCATCATATTTTATCTTAGGATATTGTTTTTTAATTAATAAAAATTTTATTATATTAATATTTTATTTATTTAATTCATGCAATACACGAGCTTATTAAAACTAGTATATTATATACATTTAAATCCTTTCAAATAGATCATATAGAATTATAGTAAAAACTTTGTTGTTAAATGAAGTCCCTTTTATTTTGATGTTAAAAGAAAATAAATAAATTACAAATTTTGTTCTTTAAGTATGTTTAAAATTTAGGGTTGTATAAAAAGTTCGTGGCTCGAAGTTCGCTCGAGAAAAACTTGAAAAAAGCTCGGCTCGAAAAAAGCTCGTATCTAAGCGAGCCGGCTTGGCTCGGCTCGAAAAAAGTTCGTATCTAAGCGAGCCGGCTTGGCTCGGCTCGAATTCTAAACGAGCCGAACTCGAGCCAGGATTAGTTCGGTTCGAGTTCGGCTTGTGGCTCGGTTCGTTGGCTCGGTGTATATAAGCGTTATAAATTTTCAAATAAATGATACCCAGTGTACTCATCAAAATTTAAAGATAAGATTTATAATTTTAGGTATACTTAAATAATAAAATTTGTAATTTACTCAAAGAAAAAAAACTCATTCTTAGTTGAATATTATTATAAGCATCATTAGTTTCTTCTGCTTAATATAATTTCTATGTAGAGTAAGCACATATAGGTCACGTTATTGATGATATTCAATCTTATAACTTATATATTACATTTTAAAATTTTATAACCATTTTATTTGGATAAAAACAGTCCAATTAATTCAAAAAGAAGGTTAGGTGATTCAGTTAACCGTCAATTTAAACGTGGGTTGACTCAAGCTCATGTCATTTAGTAAACCAGAGAAATTTTAGGCGCACCGTAAGAAATTTGGGAGAAATCGGATCTAACTGTCACATTTTGGCCAAAACGTGATGGTTTGAAAACCTAGAGGTGACGGCTAGGTCAACTGTCACGTATGACCTGACTCCTTATAAAAATACAATGATAAAGATGCACGTGTCTGCAACGAAAGGTCACGGTTTGGTCAAACCGTGACTTATTTCTCGTTCATTTCATTTTTTTATAAAAATGTTGTTTTTTTTATAAATAAAAGTATAGAATACTATACTCAAAACCATACATAATTATAACACAAAAGTAAATCTGTAATATTATAATAAAATATAGAATACTATACTTAAAACCATACAATTTCATATTCTTTTATATAAAAATATAGATTCTTTATAAAAATAAAGTATCGAATACTATACTCAAAATCATACATAGTTTACAAATTTTTTGTTTTAGTTTTGGTTTTGAATAAAATTGTTACCTATAACACAAAAGTAAAACTAATCACAATTTTTTCACTAATAAATTAATTAATAAAAAAGTTTTAGCACATTTTCCTTTTGTTTTGTTGATAAACATTTTTGAATAGAAATTTTTTTATCAAATACAATTAAAAGAGAGAAAAAAAAAGTTAAAAAAAAACACATTTTGATAAATATTTTTAGAATCACCTGTTTTGATAAATAATTTTTTAAGCAACACTCTTTTTCTCGTAAAAAAATTTCGTACGTATGTATGTTTGTAATAGTGGTGGTGTATAGTAGATGAGTGTAGATATTAATAGGGTCCCCTTATAGAGGCTTGTGAAAGAAATAATGGTGCAAAGGGGCAGGGGGTTGTTTACCTTCCTGATGAAAGCTCACTCTCTTCCCGTTCATAATAAAAGGTTAAAATGGTTTTTGTTCACCCTATGTTTACAACAATACTTCTTTATACTATAGTTTACTTTTGAAATCATGAAATGGACGCGAAATCGTAACAGTTTAAAATGGTAGTTATCTCGTACATAACCGTCACGGTTAGGGCAAAACATGACCTTTTGTTTTAGAGTGTGCATCTTTATCAATGTACTTTTATCACGAGTCAAACTATATGTGACACTTTAACTTAGCCGTCACCATCACGTTTTGATCAAAACATGACGGTAGGTCTGGTTTCTCGTAAAAACACCTGTTGTGCCCATAGGACCCTTAACATAAAAAAATGAGAGTGAGAGGCAAGTAATTTGCTGCCCAAAAATTATAATGTTAACAAAACTTTTGATATGTAATATACTAGATTAGAAATTTATTTATTTTATATTAAACTTATATTATACGAGTTTAATAATTCTACTTGTTAAAACTATTATATATATCTCCTATTAAATGAAACACATGTATTGGAATTTTTTAAAGTTTTTTTCCTATTTTAATGCTTTATTATTACTTACCATTTTTAAGTTTTATAATTTTAACTATTATCTTTCTATTTTTTATTTTAACCTTATTTAGTTTGCTTTTATACATGTTATATAACTCTTAAAAATCACATTGATATTATGACGAAAAAAATTATCACATCAGTTTTTGTACTAAATTTATTATGATTACTTAAGAATATTAAGTCATTAATTTGAAAAATCAGATTAATTATTATTAATTTGTCATTTCGTTTCTATAACAAATTAATAATATTACTCATATCATTTTCAAATTAAAAAATATATATTATAATAAATTAAAAATCTATTTATTTTAAATTTAAAAATACACTTTTTAAAAAAAAGAAACAAAATAAAAAAAAACCATTTTACTTAAAACAAAATGTTTAAAAACCACAAATTTTTTTATAAAACAAAAGTTTAAGAAAAATACATTATTGTTTATTTACTTAAAGTAACTATTTATAAGTAATTATAATCATATTTTATCTTCAAGCATAGTTTTATAATTCATAAAATTTTTTATTGATTATTTAATAGTTTATTTATTCAACCCGTGTAATACACGGGGTAATAACCTAGTTTACTATATAAGAGTGCCAAAGATCCGTTTTGCTCGCATGACGCATGTAACACAACATACTAAGGGGTTGTTTGGCAGCTTTTTAATAACCTTTATAATAGTTCAGATGTCTGAATAATTCAACACCTAATGGTTCAAACTTTTTGTTTCGCGAGCATATGTCTAACTGGTTCAGACATTTGCCTCTGAATGGTTAAGCATTATACTAGTGTTGAATGATTAAGAGATCTAATGCTGAATGGTTAATACATTTTATCTGAATTGGTCAGACATTTGTATTTGAATAGTTAAACAATATGCTAGCTTTTAATGATTCATACCTTTTAATGGTTCAACACTAATGGTTCATCATTTATAAGTTGCCAAACAGACCCTAACACATTATGCTTGAATATTTTTTAAGTAATAATGTAGTATATAGATTTTTATTTTACTAAAAATATAAATTTTTATTCGATGCTAACTTTTTGATATATACTATTTTGAGCAAACTAAAATCATTAGTTTCTTCTTGGTTCAAGTTCTCTGGGAATCATTCTCTTAAACCCGAGACCACCGTTCAAAATTTGGTAGGGCTTTTTTCTCTTTTTCTTTTTTTGTTTTCATTTCTTTGAAAGCCCACTCAAGTTTTATGATTTGATACATTTTTACCTCTTTGAGTTTATAAAGTCTTGGGTTTACCTTTTTTTTACATTTTTACTTCAAAAAACTAATTTATTACGTCCTTATTTTTATGTACATGTCATCTAAATTCGAAATCGTTTATTTTTTGACATAAATTCTTTCCGGACACGAACTGGATCAAACATAAAACGGTTTCATGGTAATATTTACGGACACTTTGAGTTGGTATACTTTTTGACGTCTATTTTATTTGAAAATGAGTGAGGTCAAATATAAATTTTTTTTCTTCTGATGAGATAAATTCGAGTAATTTTATATTTCGGTAAAAGAATAGTTCGGAAATGAGTTGGGACAATTTTAATATATACTTTATCACATTTTGTATGCCGTCGCCGCAATGCACGGGTATATTTTCTAGCATAACATAAAAACAAATTTGAGAATTTAATTAAACACAATTGATTTTTACATAATTAGATTTCTAAAAGCGGTTTGTTATTGATTCTGACTAGGTATTATACCAAGACGCACGCTGCGTGGTTTAAACACAGAAAAATTAAGGCTCAAACAACCCATAATCATAGCCCCACAGTTTAACATGTATAATTTATAATCAAACACCCCACTACCAAGCATCAAAACAAAGGTTCTCGGAGACTCAGAAACACAACCGTATTGCGGCTGCAATCTAGAGGATTGTCGCGCCCGAACAACCATGGCTTTGGATTGTTTATTATCACACCCCGACCGACAGCAGAATCATCGGGGCGGACGAATGGGAGACGATTGCTCATAGCACATAGAACTAATTAGGTTGAAATAATAATAGATGTCATTATTCATTAAACATTACAAGACAAATAAATAATTACAAAACAATCAAGATACAACCATTAACATAAGACTTTTATTAATCTAGGTCCAAGTCCTATATGAGCACAAGAAGATCTTCAAGTAGGAAACCCGAAACATGTTAAAAATAAAGGGTCAACTATAAAGTTGGTGAGTTCCCATGGTTTAAGCACACGCATATATATATATATATATATATATATATATATATATACACATATATATACATATATATATATATACACACATACACACACACACACACACACACACACACACA
>BJCM01152425.1:0-11613 GCA_018326385.1 Flaveria bidentis | reverse complement strand
TTTAAAAACAAAAGTTTAAAATAATGATATCATTATTTTATTACTTATATTATTACTCATATGCAATTTGAATCATATCGTTTTATAATTTTCATTACTAATTACTTAATATTTTATCTATTAAACCCGTATAATACACGGGGTTTTAACCTAGTTACAATATAAAATGATAATAATGATTTAAGTCATGTAGCGGGATTGAATTTGTTTGTTTTAGCTATTAAAGTTGTTGGCTAATTGTAAAAATTTTAAAGTAAGATAATATAGAATAAATACAAAATATGAATTAGTTATCATAGTATGAGTTCATGAATCATATGTCGTTATAAATTACAATTTATGTTTTGATTTAAGATTTATATTATTTCTACACATAACTAAGCATGACATATCCTTTAAAATGTCAATATATAATAGAGTTGTCTTTGAATAGTCACCACCTCACTAAACTATGTTTATTATTGTTGATTATAATATTATATCACCAAAAACAAAATATGCCACTTGATTAGTTTCTAGTTCATGTGATTTAAACAAATTATATGTATTGTTTATAATAGCGTGTTATATTTTTTATATGAATATATTCTATGATGATTAAATATTAGTGACTTTTGTTTGATACAAAACATGTTAAAAATGATGCCTGATGGTATTTTACAAGAATATCACAAACTCAATTTTTATCAAGGAGATTATAACAATACATATAATTTGCTTTTAGTTCTAAAATTATGTTAAACATGTTAATCGTAAGAATATAACTTGTATGCATGATGGTACGTTTGATGTTAAATATCATATGGTTTTAATTTAAGATATGCCTTTTTTATGTTATACATTAATTATTATAATGTATTGAACAAGGAAAACAAAAAAAATTAACTTGTGTTTCTTACTAATATCATGAATTATTACACATATATATTGCTTATAGTAATTGATCCACCACATTTATTGAAATAATTTAGTGTAAAAAAAGAACACCTCATGTGTCATACAAAAATCAAAAGATTTTGAAACTATAAATTGATCATAACTTGATCACATCTCATTTGATATTATGTGATAAGAATATTATATATGAGCAAATGTTGAATAATATAATTTCCATATATGCTTTGGAAGTAGTAATATTATTGAAAGTTTGAAAACTACCATGAAAGTTGTTTGGTTCTAGTCCATTCTTTGGCACAAATATGATATATATAATGATCTCATGATCAAGTAATTAAAGAAATTGTAATAGTTATCATGTTAATAAGAACAACCATGTTAATAATAAAATTAATCACAAGAAGTGACACATTAAGAGAATGATTCTATAAGAATAAAATGTAAACATATGTTATGTTTGAAATAATGGTACACTATTGTTTGGTGCATTGTACAGTACTAAAAGCACGAGTAAAACATATTTATGATCATAAACAAGAATATTATGAATCTTAAATATTATATGACATGACCAGTTAGACCATCCTCAGTCAAATGATGATGTGAAACCTATTCAAGAATTCGAGATTCTTTAAAGTGATATATTATACGTGTAATGTTTGCTCTCAAGAAAGTTATTTACTAGTTATAGTAGGGTGTAAATCCCTAAATGACCCGAAACTGATAAAATATATATATCATAATTAGTATACCATTTAGTGTTTTAAATCGTTGCATCATCTAAATGGTTTTCAAATTAGCAATTTGATGTTTGCGTGATATGTGACTTAGATAATAAGATAACAAGCACATTATTCAAGAATATTATATATATTTTGGTAATACAAAAAAATTTATCCCAAATTACTAATGATTATTGGAATAAGTAGTGAATATCATATGTTCATACACAAACTACTTTTGTTGAAACGAACACTAAATATCCAATTAATTGCAAAACCAATAATAATAAGCGCAACTATTCGTCTTTGTGTTCGAGCCATGTTATGTATTGTATTTATTTCAATGGTAATCCACATCAACCCTACAAGTTATTGTGTTTTCTTCCCATTACAAAAGGCTTTTTGGTTAGGAATCAAGCATTTAACGTTCTAAGTTTTTTTATCATGTGTTATGAGTTATAATTGATTCACCACAACGCACAAACATGAGAATTTAAATGAATTTGCGAATACAAGTTGGGAATGAATAACTATCTATATATAAGTTATCAGAGTCATTAACAAAATATTTACTTACGCCTCAATTTATTGATTTCTCATTAATCAATATTCTCAACAAGATGGGGAGATTAAGCGCAATTGGAAAGCGAAATAAGTTTGCATGAGTTATCTTTATATGATCATGATCCTAAAACTAATAATATGAACAAAAAGTTCAAAAGATAATTCTATAGAAAGATTTATGAATAAATTGTTAAACACATCCACTAACTTTTAAAGAGTGAATAAGTCACTTAGATTAGCGGTTGGTTCTCCGATTAAGATTAATGTCTCTAGGATGACTATTTACTAGTAGTAAGTCTAAAGCATGAAACGGGTTAAAACAAATTTATTATGTCGATATATGATATATTAGACTTCATTTGAGTTATATAAAAATTATTCAAAGAGTTTTGCGTAGCCATCATTTAAAGAAATAATGTTGTGGAATAACCGAATGCGACGGCATAGCCGTCCATATGCAAACGAGATTCTTTGTTTACGTTAGTGTGTTGTTAACTTGATTTAGGAATGTTAGTGATTTTTATAAGGTTAGTGAATGTTAGAAGGTTAATAATCAAATGATAATTATTAAATTAAAAGAGATTTGGTAGAAGAAATAATAAAAGTAAGAATATGAAAACAATTGGATGTTAGAATGATTGAAAGAATATAGAAATACACAATATATAAGCAACATAAGATTACCTTAATATTAGAAAATTCTTGAAAAAACTTGTAAAAGAAAATTCTTGAAATTGATCGTAACCAAAAGATGATGAAAGATTTGTGTGTGAGATTTTTAGAGAATAAACAAATAAAAGTGAGGCTTAAAGATTGCTTTTATAATTGAGGTTAGAAGGGGGTTATGAGTTATGTTAATGGTGAGTTACAAGTCTTTCAAAAGGGGGTTATGATTAGAATTTAAAATAAATATAAAATTAAATAGATTAAACAAAATAAAATAATAATTACAATTTAAACTCTAAATTTAATTAAACTTCTTTATTTATTAAATCTTTATAGAATTTATAAATCTCACAAGAACTTGTGATTTAATTATTTATTTTAGTTGAATATTTTAAAATATTATAGATATTAATAACCTTTTAACATTTATAAAATTTATTTTATAAATTATAGAATTTAATTAAATTGATTAAGTGACACATTTATTTCTTTTGGAACATATAAATAAATAAAATGGGTAAACAATAAATTTGATTTACAAGATTAATTCAAACAGGTTTAGGTTTGGGTTTATACTTTGAAAATAAACGGATGTTACAAATATAAAGTCAAATAGAATTTGCTATAATCGAGTCACTTTTTATATCGGAAAAGTGAGATAGATGTTTTGGTTAATGTGTCTTTATTTAAACATCTATATCATGTTTATAAATATTATAAGATATATTGGTGCATTTGATCCCATGAAAAGATTCAAAGTTCAAATTATTAAGAACGAGATCAAAATGAAAGATGATATTACATCTTTGTATCAGTTGACATATGGAGTATTTTTGTGCATCACTCAATTTATATAAAAGAGATGTTGAAACATTTAATATAGTCTGGTTATCAATATGCTTTGATAAATTAATTAGTGTTGGCAATTATGCATAATTGATTCAATGAATATCACTAATCATCTCCCACATAAGGTATGAGACTATGATAGTAATTAGTATATTACGTTATAAGTTAGCTCATTTCTAGCAAGCCGATATTAAAATAGGGTAGAAATAGTATTTGAATACCATTAAGGTATGAAATATATTAGATTATAAATTACTAACGCATCAAAAGAAGTTTGGTTAGGCTTTTTAATGTAGAGAACATAATCAACAAGATCATGGATCTTGTGATACGTATGTACGAGATGAGTTGATTCAAGTCTTTCATGGAGATAATACATCATTACTCTGCATAAGAAATTATCATTGAAAGATCAAGCTAACAATTTTGAACTACAAAAGTCTTAGAGAAATTTTTGATGAAGTTCATAACCCATCAACCGAGGTTATATAAATCAGGAGGAGTAGTATGCACAACACTCTTTTTTTCCTTAGCTATGGTTTTGTCACAATGGATTTTCCTAGTAAGGTTTTTTATCGAGACAACATCTATAAGCATATTTATAACCAAGGGAGAGTTTATAAATATTTATACATGTGGTTATCAATACCACTTTGTAACTTCCAAATTCATTATACTTGTATTTTTCAATATAGCTCTATAAATAATGGCTTTTGTATTTGATATCTTGTCTAAGAGTTTTTCTACTCCCCATAACTCTTTTCCCTACGATCATATTGTACTTATGTTTATATACTCCATATATTAGTTGCTAGTAGGTCGTTGTTTTATAATAGTATTATTACTTTTAGGCGTTAGGGTTATTGTTAGAAATGAGTATTGAGTAGCCTAGCCTTAATTAGGCATAGACTAATCGCCCATGGCTAAACAAGATAGTATTAGCCAATATCCAACCATAGTAATACTAGTTAGTTGTAATATTACCTAACTTTGGATTACTTAAACTATATTAGGTACCTGAGAATTACATGATCGTAAATTGTTTAGCAACTGTTAAACAAGCAAGTTATCATGTTTATTTCAAAACTATTATTGTATACTCGCTTTGCTTATATTGGTAACATACAAGAATAATGTTAATGTGCAATTATCGATGAGGGTATGTTTGGATCCTTATATGTTTATAGCAATGTGTCGAAATAGCTAAAAAAGGATATGACTCCTTGTATGTATCAGAACACTACCATACCTATATGATGGTTAGGGGTCTAACAAGCTCACTACCAATGGTTGTGAAAAGGTCAGGGTTGGCACGTGTTGTCCCTTGCCTAATATATCACAACCCGTGTTTGCATGTATGTTAATAGTGTCATTTTTGTATATTGTATAGCATGAGCTCACTAGCATATATCTAACATCGTATTGAGTATACATCTTACATGAATGAGTGAGATGGCCTTAAGAACATTATGGAGATAATGGAAACGAAAGCCATAGAAGTTCCTAGTGTTTGATATTATAAATAAATAATATAGTGTACCCAGAATGTTGTAAGTTTTAAATATTAACTAAGTTTTCTAATGCTATAAGTTGTATCAATTACCCATGTCTGTTTGGGTTACGGGTGGGGTGTCAAAAATGGTATCAGAGCCCAAGGTGTTAGGGAATTAGGTATTATAAGAATGCCTAATCTTTAACTAGAAGAGATCTATACAATAAATAATAGAACTAGGCTAGACCAAATAACAAATCTAGGGAAAACACTCACATGTTCCTTTAAGTAGCGAAAGAAGGAATGGCCTATGTGTATGTTATGTCTTTTTATGTTTAAAATGTGTGCGATATAAATGATTCCATGTAATATAACTATCATGTTATAAGTATATATAGTACTTATCATAGACTTATGTATAATTATATTCTTATAAGAAGTACAGTGTCAGAACGTAAAGATAAATAAGAATCTAGACACGAACAAATTAGCAACGGGATAGAGTATGGTTTTTATAGGTGTGTGTCCCCGATATGAACGGGATCGTTGAGCATGGATCTTAGGATTCAAATTGATAATAACAAAACTTGATGATTCAATGCTAAAATATAATAATGGTGAACACAAAAGTGTTTATTGCTTGATGTTTATTGATTTGATGTTGAAATCATCATCCATGAAGAATGATGATATGATGTTGTAGGTGATGGAACTAATTCCCACATATTTTGTGGAGAACCATTCACCCTTTACAATGATGATATATGTTAATATTAATACTAATCTAGCATTTACAATAATTATAAAATAAACCCTAGACTAATATTTTTTTGCTTTTGTTCATCAAGTCTTCAACTTCAATAATATTGGAAATCTTTAATTTCTTCAAAGGTAGAATACCCAACAATACTCCCCTTAAATTGTATATTTCCAATGTGAAATGAAGCTTGATCTTGTTTTTGTTGAATAGTTGTTCAAAGCCAACAATTTTGTTGTTTATGTGGAAGCGAGGTCTCAAAACTTTGGTACAACTATATTTTGTAACTCTATGCCACATTGTTTTTCTTTGATGAGAGCCCGAATACGAACCCTGATTTTGTTTTGTTGATCATAAGCCCAATCTTCAACACTTGAGCCCAAGTCCAACTGTTGTTTTTTATGTTTAATGATGAAGTCCAAGTAACAAACCCAATTGTGTTAATAAGCCCATACTCCATGAACTCATTCGCAACCCTAATTTTGCAAACATTAATTTGGCCGAGAAAGGCCACCTACGGCAGCCCCTTCCATTCGACTAAAACCTAGTGACGGCAGCCCCACATTCAATCGCAACCCTAATTGGCAACCTCCTCTCATTCGCAAAAGCTGCCTACGTTAGCCCCTTTGATTCGCAAGTAATCCGAAGCTTCTTGATCCTTGAGGCAGCCTCATTCATTTGCTTTCTTGCAAAGTCCGCATCATATCTTGTATTGTTGAATTGATTGTTGATGAAATTGCTATTGTAACATTATGTTGATGAATCCAAATCATTGGATTTCTCATGAAGAACACACTAACTTTTTCTCCAAGTTTTCTTCAGATCTTCAATAATTTTAGCAATCTAACCATGAAATCTCATCAAAATCAATATGAATCCATCAACTTCGGCTCTGATACCAATTGTGTGTCCCTAATATGAACGGGATCGTTGAGCATGGATCTTAGGATTCAAATTGATAATAATAAAACTTGATGATTCGATGCTAAAATATAATAATGATGAACACAAAAGTATTTATTGCTTGATGTTTATTGATTTGATGTTGAAATCATCATCTATGAAGGATGATGATATGATGTTGTAGGTGATGGAACTAATTCCCCATATTTTGTGGAGAACTATTCACCCTTTACAATGATGATATATGTTAATATTTATACTAATCTAGCATTTATAATAATTACAAAATAAACCCTTGACTAATATTTTTGTTGCTTTTGTTCTTCAAGTCTTCAACTTCAATAATATTGTAAATATTTAATTTCTTAAAAGGTAGAATACTCAACAATAGGGCCTGAACTTCCTCCCACTGTATTAGATCTCCATCTTGTATGAACTTAATTCTAAATGTTAAAGTCATCTATAAATCAGAAGAACCACACGAAGAAACCAAATCAAATGAGTGTACTTATAGGCATTTTAAGACTTGGTGATTTTTCAAAAACTAAACAACAAATCATCATCACTTGAGTTGGCAAGCATGATCCTTTTAGGGTCTAACATATATGCACAAAAGCTTCTAACAATTTCATCTTTGCTAATAAAGTTAGGTGACTTGGCATAAACTATGTTGAAGGAGGCATACCAATAAAACCGTTAACATAAATGCCAAGCCAATACAAGTAGAAGCAAAAGATGTTGGAGTTCGAACTAAAGAATGAGTAGGGACAATCAACTTCTCCATATTAGAACTGGATAACTTCAATTTCACCCTAGGCATGGAATTCTGTAATAAGGTATAAGTGTTCCTTATGTCATTTTCTAACTATGATGAAGTCAAGACTTGTATCGTGAGCATGTAGAAAAGGTATAACAATTTAAGAAAAAAATATAATAAAAATGAATTGGCTTATATGGTTGTAACAATGAGTATTAATGAGGATATAATGAAGGCTTTTATACCAAAGCCAATTGAGAATATCCTTTAGGAATACAATTCATGCATGTTGATTTACCTAAGAGGCTCCCACCATGAAACAAAGTAGATCATGAGATCAAGCAGGAACTCAGATCAAAATAGTGGAAGGCCCCTTATCCCATGACAAAAGATATGAGGAAAATAACACAAATAATTGTTGGCTGCTAGTTATATTCACTTCTCTAAGCCATGTATGGTGCCCTTATGCTATTACAAAGGAAAAAGGATGGATCACTTTGAATGTGTATAGACTATAGGGAACTCAACAAGATAAGATTGAAAAACAATTACCTATTCCATTGATTGCCGACTTGTTTGGTCAACTTGTGAGGATACTATCACATAACGATTGCTAAAGGGGGAAAAGCTAAGAAGACATGTATCACAAGGTATGGCTTATTGAATTCTTATCTATCCATTTTTTGCATTCTTATAAGCAACCATTGTCATCCATTCTTTTATATATTTATAGTGATATACTTATTAAAAAATCATGGTATATAGTCACACCATGGATGACCATGATGCACACTTGTGGCAAGTAT
This sequence comes from Flaveria bidentis, assembly GCA_018326385.1. Classification (NCBI taxonomy): domain Eukaryota; kingdom Viridiplantae; phylum Streptophyta; class Magnoliopsida; order Asterales; family Asteraceae; genus Flaveria; species Flaveria bidentis. The sequence continues at coordinate 3,200 of BJCM01152425.1, read as the reverse complement.
TTAAAGTAATACAAGAGAATGAGCTATACGTTAAGAGAGAGAAATGCTCATTCACCTAAGAAAAAGTCAATTTTCGGTTTACAAACTCAAGGAAGGCCAACTCATGATGAATGAAGCCAAGAAAAAATCAATACGAGAATGGGAGGCACCAACTAAAGTTCTCTGGTTACGATCTTTCCTCGGGTTTATAAACTATTATCATCGCTTCATCATGGGTTATTTGCAAAGGATGCACATGTAACTGATTTATTAAAGAAAGAATGGCTTAGAATTAGGAAGTATGGTGCCAGACAACCTTTGGAAAACTAAAAGAAGCGGTCATGACTGAGCTAGTGATAAGACTACATGACGTCACCAAACCTTTTAGGTTACACGTGGACATTTCAGACTTTGCTATTAGTGGAATACTTATGCAAGAGGACCATCCTATGCATTTGAGAGTCATACACTAAATGAAATCGACAAGAAATATATAGTACAAGAGACGGAGATGATGGTAATGCTACACTGTTTACCATACATGTTGGCACTAGCTATTTGTAAACACAAAAGAAGTTGAGTTCCAAACAAGCTAGACGATAGTATATTCTTGCGAAGTTTGATGATACCTTAGAGTACAAATTAGGAAAGCTAACGTGTTGGTCAATTCATTTAGTTGTAAAGCCAAATTTGTTTCCATCATCGCAACCAACACTTAGTTCCAATATTAAATTAATGAAGGCTTAAATCAATATTATTTTACCATACATCTAGCTTTGTTAGCTCATGAAAAAAAACTAGATGATTTTAGCTAAAAAGAGACTTGCTATGGAAGACCTACTTTTTGTGCCTAGATAAGGTAGGCGCACTATTATAAAGGAACATCATGACTTAAAACTGGCCAGCCATCTTAGGATAAAACAAACACATGAAGGATAACCAGAGCTTGTATACGAACATGCTTAGTTTGCCAATGTGACAAGCATGAAGAACATCAACCTGGAGGATTATTTGAGCCATTGCCAACCCCTAATGACCCATGGGAAAGTTAATCAATGGATTTTGTCACATGCCTACAAATATCTAAAGGAAGCATGATCATAGTTTTGGTAGTCGATTGATGCTCCATGTATAGAACTTTCATCCCTACACCTGCTGATGTAACTATTGTTTAGACGTCATGGATATTCTTTAAGCACGTGGCAAAATATTAAGGGATTCCACAAGTAATAGTGAGCTATCATGAACCTCACAACATTGGCAAATTCTTGTTTGGCACAACATTGGAAAATTCTTGTTTGGCACAACATTGGCAAATTCTTGTTTGTATCATTCAAGATTGGTCCGTTCAAGATTGCACATACCAATCTTAATTTCTCAACAAGCTTTTATCCCCAAATTGACGGACAAAACGAAAGGGTCAACGCGCTACTAGATTTATACTGTTGATATTATGTGAGTGCTAATCCACAAGATTGTGTCAAGCTTCTTGACATGACACAATTATCTTAAAACATGTAGCAAAACAAGGCAACAAGAAAGAGCCCTTACAAGCTAGTAACATGTGGGTAACCCTTAGCACCCAATGCCCCACCGCATCCTACAACGCTAGTAGTGCGACTGATCTCAATAATGGTATGAACAAGCCAATTTGGCTTGGATATCTTTTGATAAAGCAACAAAGAAACTGATATAGTGGGTCGATAACAAGGCAGACACGTCAAGTTTTAAGTCAAAGAGTAAGTCATGGTGAATCTATTGTCGCAACAATTCAGAAAGCTAAGGGGAGTGCAAAGGGGATTTATAAGAAAGTATGAAGGCCTATTTTCATTAATAATACACGTCAGCAAGGTTTCTTAGTGGCTTCAACTACCATCAAAGCTAAAGCTCCATCTAGTTTTTCATCTAAATTTCCTCAAGCCTTTCCTCGTGTGATAGAACGCTACACTAGTCAGACTCTTATCTTAGTAAAAAACATTATTTGGGAACATGCAAATCTTGATGTTAGAATATCATATACTCTCACGAAATACATTAGGCTAAACAAGAATGCATGAAGACTCGATAGATGGAGCCGTATATATGATTTGTAGATTTTGAGCATCTTTAATGCTTTTTTGATCTTTTATGTAGATGGCACCATGTAGGGTTCGTTGCCCCAAGTACTATCTTTGGGAGCTCAAGGTATTAATATGATACCTAATTACTGAATTACTTACCAAGGTATTATTAGATGTGTATCAAAGTGTTGATAAACTTACAACTCAAATGAGAAATATTTTTATTAAATATTATCCATGTTCGTATGCCAAGTTATTTTGTGTTGTTATGCCTTTAGACTGCTAAGTTGAATTATCCTCAAGTATTTTAATTGAACTAGGTGTGATGCCCCGACGCGCGTTGCGCGTCTTGGAAATGGATAAAACCGAGGCCCAGATAACCCATCATCACAACCACAAGTTAATTGTTTCATCACATCACAAACTGACAGGTTAATATAGGAAACAACGCAATCTTCAAAGAACCACTCGAAACTAAATGCTTCTTAAACTGAGGCTTAGATAAACACATATTGTTTTAATCATCATATTTTTACCATCATAGCCTTTTTCTAAAGGGAGCTGCAATCTTTTCTAAAAATCAGACATCAACGAAGCTCCATGAGGGTTAAAAGAACATAATTTACCTCAAGACACCTAAACCAAACTAAATCAAAGTCATTAAAAGTTTGGTTCAAAAAGTTCACACGGTTTGGCTTAAATCCGTTAAGACACATCTTGTGTAACACACGAAGATATGTTAATAAACAAAGTAAGAAAACAAATCAGAAAAACTCAAAACATGAAGCATTTGGCTCAAATCTGGATAATTAGTTACCATGGCTGCAACTTAGGTCGCAAGTGCATAACACTACATTTTCTATCACCGAGTATGCCACGCCAAGAAACCACCTCCACCGCAGTCATCTTAAAGAAACTAACCAGATTATATCTTAAAGAAATCGTGTCGAGACATGGTGTACCAATTTCGATTATCTCCGACCGTGATGCTCGTTTCACATCACACTTTTGGAAATCTTTGCAGAAATCCTTGGGTACACGATTGGATATGAGTACTGCTTATCATCCACAGACTGACGGTCAGAGTGAGCGTACTATACAAACATTGGAGGATATGTTACGTGCTTGTGTGATTGACTTTGGGAATAACTGGGAAATTCA
>BJCM01152424.1:0-25905 GCA_018326385.1 Flaveria bidentis | reverse complement strand
TGTTGGAAATCTAAATCAAATGTCAAGTGAATGATTTCTTGAGTTTTGAAAATGGTTAAAAGCTAAGACTGTAAAAATAAAAGATGGGTGGACGACATAATAATAAACCTCTCTATATATCTGAAATGTAAATGATGTAATAAATCATACATGCTTAGTTTGTAGGGTAAAAGGAATGTAATTATTGTGTAGAGAAAATGAAGAAGATTATGATTATGATTATGAATATAGTGTTGCGATGCAAGAGAGAGGAAGAGGCTTTAGATGTGAGGGGGGTATCTAGCGTGTCATTAGTAATCGGTGCTCCTCCTCCTGCGAGCAAGGGTGGCGGCTGCTGACCACCGCCTGTGCCTGTGCCTGTGCCTGTGCCTGAGACTGGAGTCATCCTCGTCCCTCCTGCAGTGTTGCATTAATTGCACATCAATGACTAGTTACACTGGGAAAGAAAGATTCTATCTCTCTCTTTTGTTATTTCTTTTTTAAGCAGCAAGATGCCAAGATGTTAGTGTTACCTAGGAAAGGAAGATATACATTATTAAGTGAAGAAAGAAAGAAAGAAGCATGTATGTTTGTTTGTATGCACGTTGGAGGTACCTGGGGTCTAGTGGATAGACACATGATCTGTGACCGGGGTCTGTTTTGGCGATGGTGGCAGTCCCGGAGAAGTCACAGGAACCGGGGGTCATGAAAGAATGCATGTAGTAACTGTTGAAGGCGTAGGAGGTGTGGGCCTGGATGGTGTTTGGAAGAAAGCAGAGGCCGTATGGCTGTAAGGGTGCACAATCTGCTTCGGCCCTGCACACGTAGTCGAGGGCCCTTTGTAAAGCCTCCCTTGTCGCTTCACTTCTCGTAACACACCTCGTCCCCATCGTCAATCTGCCCATCGTCACGACAACAACAACAAGGAAATGTGTTATTACGTAATGCGTTCCTATCTGGTCAAATCAGTTGAGTAAGGCACACAAAAGACCAATGGATGGATGTGTAACGTAATGTAATGTGTTGGAAAAGCTACAAAAGAGATGGACAATGACAGACTAAGACAAGAAAATCTTTGCTTTTTTTTTATGTTTGTTAATCCACTTAATTAATTAGTATTATTATTACTATGCCTGCAACTCCTTTTTATATTTTGATATCACTTGACAGGTGATTCTCTGCATCCCTTATCAAATTAATCACTTCCAAAATAATAATAATATTAATTAATTAGTATTATTATTACTATGCCCGCAACACCTTTTTATATTTTTTATATCACTTGACAGGTGATTCACCGCATTCCTTATCAATTTATTCACATCCAAAATAATAATAATAATAATTAATATAAGTTAATAAAGAAACACATTTGTATAAGTAGGTGTTCCTCGTGTACAACCATGTATTGCGTTGACATACACCGAGAGGGGGGGGAGTGATATGGATTTTGGAAGCCGAAAACTATTACCCTGTGTCATAGTCGGCATCGCCGCGGGTTTGGGTTTGAGTTTTTGTATTTGATTCACACGACACGGAGGAGAGTTGATCAAGTTTATAATAAACGTATTATTAATTTTTTAGAAACAATAACAATGATTATAGATTTTTTCAGACTCATGTTTTTTCAAAATTGCATGACATTTATAATTATAAACCATAACTTTATAACTTTTTGTTAAAATACCGATGCTACCCATCAAAATATTGACTCAAGAATACCATATCATTAACATAATAAATACGACATCATTAGTTCATCACAAGTTATAGAAAGTTTCACCAAATTAAGATAATAAATTAGCTAAACATAACAACATAAGCAAATAGTAGTAATGAGTTTATCGGTATCAGACTGGTGACCCTAATATGGATGATTTTAATTGATCTCAAGCATATATTTTTTCCAAATCATACTTGAAGAGTATTGTATATTATGTACTGAAAACTTATGTTTTGGAGACCCATGTAATTTTATAAGTTTAGAAAGTGATATATGTAATTCCGTCTAAATTCTATTGTGTTATTTATGTTATTTTTTGGAAAAATGATATCAAAAAACAAAAAAGTAAATAAAGATAAATAATATTCAATTCTAGAATAAAAATGTTGTATGATATGAATAACTTCTGTAATCTCATTCCATCATGTTGATCCGAATATATGGGAGACATGTACATGAAAAACAGGCTACACATAAAGGGGTATGTATAAATAAAAATACAAAATCTAATCTCTAAATAATATGTAAATATATACTATAATAATATTCCCCTGCAATCTTAGCGAGAGTGGAACAAATGACTTGGACTGAATCTAAAAGTCTGTAACAAATTTCAAGGGAGCCTTTAATGAAGATATTTGCGTACTAAGAGGAGTATGATACATGCAAGACATGAATGTGGCCTATTAGGACTTTCTCACGGATAAATTGGATGTCTAATTCAACATGCTTGGTTAGTTGACGCTAAAACAAGTCTTGAGATAAGTAGATTGCGGAAACATCTTCACGGTAAATAATAATGGCACATATAATGGAGACGTGCAATTCCACAAATAAATTCCGCAATAATGACGTCAACTTGGTGTAGAATATCATGGGTATATTGAGATTGTGACAAAAAAATACCAATGTAATGGACCAAAATCTGTCAAATCAAACACATTAGTTAATGATGTAATAACATGTTAAATAAGAGAAAAGACAAATGCAATTAGGATTATATCACTCACTTATAATAATAAGTATGCAATCTGAGGCCCCGTAAAATGTTACAATTGCTATTACAAACACCTTTAGATGTGATACCATGTCCTTGGTTTTTGTTTGATGTCATATAGAGACTCGCCCCATAGTTAGGTTGAGGCACTTATATCCATGAAACCTTGTGGGTATATAAGAAAAACAAAACAACTGGATCTCTAGGATAATTTGTTACACTGGATGACGGACATGTTAACATGTTCGCCCAAACACTTGTAAGTCATTAAAGGTCGGCTGGTTATGGTAACAGGCAAAAATCGGTGTTTGAAAGTTATGACGTTTAGAGGGTAAAATGTTATGCAAGTAGGTTGCACTATGGAGGGCTTCGACCCAAAAATTAGGAGGAAGGTGGGCGTGGATGAAGATAACATGGATGATGTCATTTAAGCGACCAATCATCCATACCACCTTACTGTTTTGTGGAGAAGTTTGCGGGCAAGAAAAACAAGAAAATAGACTACTAGTGGAGGCGAATTGCTTAAAAACATGATTATCCTTTATAGATTGATTAAATTGGGTTTTTTATTAATTTATGAAATTTGACAAAAGTTAGAAATATTTCATATTTGAATTTTAATGGGTAGATTCAAATGTATTGTGTAAAAATGATCGATTAACACCGTATAATATTTGAATGTGAAAGATAAGAAATTAGATAAATTAAAGGAGTAATGTAGTGTGAGGGCCATCAAGTTGTGTTAGAGACATTTGGTGGAGATCGAGTGTTCAAAATCTTGTTCATTTAATTAGAAGAAAGAGTATGAACACATGTTTTGTTAGTTTATTTATGTTTGTGAATGTTTGTTTATTTACCTTTATATACTAGACTTGTTTAAAAGTTACATGTGTTTGTTGACGAATTATGATATATTAGACTTGTTTGTTTGTGTTTTTTTATATTTGTTCAATCATGTTCATAAACGATTTGTTTAGTTTTTTAACGAACAAATATGAAGGAACATAAACATTTTTGTTTTTTTATTGGATGAGCATAAACTACGAATGTTTGATTAGGTATTCAATTAAATTTAAATGAAGGAATTTTAGAAGGGTAAAAGAAAAGAAATTGTGGGGTTAAAATGGAAAAGGAAAAGAGAATAGTGTGTGTGTATATTATTATATATATATATATATATATATATAAGGGAATTGAAAGCAGAAAACCCTGAATGAAATCATAAAACCACCGTCCCAACGGCGGAGATCGGAGATGGCCGCATCATGCGCATACACATACAGATCATGCGCCCATCGTCATCTTCATTATTATATCTACAAATCAACAATTACACATACAAGAACAGGTATCCGACATGACATCTAGTATGTTCGCTAATAATCTCAACTTTCTCTTGTTTGATTTTGTTATGTTTGGCTTCCACAACATCAACAGTCCTTAGCCGATCGCTCTCCACACAGTTCGTCGGAGACACACCTGTCCTGGTATCTTATCATATGTTCATCTTCAAACTGTTATCATCATTAATTCAAATCATTATTGTTGTTGTTGTTGTTGTTGTTATTGTTGTTCAAATCATTAATTCAAATCTTAAATAAATTAGGTTAGAGAATTCATACACTCGGCATTATACGATTCTGAACATGGATACTTCTCACAATCCCCAAACTCTGTCGGGGTCCTTGACTCCACCATCAACTTTCATAACCTCCAAGGCAACCTCCCTATCTCAGTATCTCCCTCCCCTTTTTCAAAATCAACTCTTAAGAGAATTCTCCGTGATCATTAATCTCAACGCCTGGAATGGACCTTTTTCAGGAAGGAAGGCCTACGTGTCCCATTTGGATAAATTATACAAGCAAAACCATGTTTCTTGGTTTACTCCAGTTGAGCTTTTCAAGGTATATATACACACTACACTACATTTTGCATTGCCTTATTCACACTCTTACTAATGCTTCCTTCCTTCCTTCCTTCCTTTAACTTATGCTTCTAGCCTTGGTATGCCCATGCTATTGCTGAAGCCATTTTGCGAACAACTAATCTTTCTTTCCCGCTAAAGGTCACAATCATTCTGCTCAAACAATATATACATCACTTTTTCTTTAACAACAAGAATCTAAGTTTCTATCTGTGCTACTTTTAGATATATGAAATCGGAGGTGGTTCTGGAACCTGTGCAAAAGGCATAATGGATTACATAATGTTCAATGCCCCTACACGAGTTTACAATAACATGTCATACACGTACGTGTCATGTCTCTGTTCAAAATTTGCATCTACTAATATGTAACATATTTTGAATCCCAATATGACCTGCTACTAATAATATTAAATGTTATTGTATTTTCAATTGAGCTATTATTTAGGCTTGTGAAGAACTATTATTATCATTATTATTACTACTTTTTTGCAGTTCGGTAGAAATCAGTTCTTCATTAGCTAAGAAACAGATGGAGACTGTTGGAGAAGTTAGCAGTCACTTATCAAAATTCAAAGTAGAATGCCGTGATGCTGCTGATAGTAAAGGATGGGGTATATTCTACCATCACCTTTTTCTTGCACCTCTGTTTTTACAACCATGTTTAAATCAAAACTTCTGTTGTAATTGATTAAAATTTATGTTTACTTAATGAAACTTTTAGAAAGTTCTGTTTTAATAGTTTTGCTCTTAAAACAGGGGATGCAGAGCAACAACCATGTTGGGTTATAATGCTAGAGGTATTTTTTTAGTTTATATTTCTTCTATTAATGTTTCAACTGTTTGAACGGTTTCTTATGAACGAATTTATGCACACTAGTTTTCTGTTATCCTGAGTTGGCAAATGGGTTGGTTTGTAGCCGGTCAGAACAAGTTACACTGTTGTGGGTTGGGTGACTGGAAATAATCTGTCCGACTTTGTTTAATAAATACTTAGTGTGGGCCGTGTGGCAAATATGATCATAAAAGTTACATTATTTCAATGATAATCCAATTTTGAACAAGATTATTTGTGCGGTGTTATGCATCAAAAATACGTTTTGGGCGACTTTCGACCAATTTTTAAGTTGTTTTTATTATATTTTTCGGGTTTGACCCATTACAGATTACAAAAAAGTACTTGAATCAGCCCATTTATAATCTAATAGAATGAAATTGTCACACTACTATTTCATGCTTTGTCACCTCACTGCAGATTTGCTAGGTTTATTTATTTATTTCTTTTTTATTACTAGGTTCTTGATAATCTTCCACATGACCTTATCTATTCAGAAAATCAAGTTTCACCTTGGATGGAAGTTTGGGTAGAAAAGCAACAAGACAGGTGAATAGACTAATGGAGGCAGATAGTTAAAATTATATCTTTTTAATATGATATAGTACATTATCCTTGTCAAAATATTAACAGCTTAAAATGGACACATTTAAATTTATATAAAAGATTCATTGTAAGTTACTTATTTCATCTTTATGGGAGGGCAGTTAGTCAAAATATACCTTTTGGTCAAATGCAGGTCTGGATTGTCTGAGTTGTATAGACCGATGCAAGATCCTCTAATCAAAAGTTGTTTGGATATTTTACATGTGGATAAAGATTATAGACCCCATGAAACTCGGGAAGCTTCATTGCCAAGCAACATTTGGGCTAAAATATTTCCTAAACCAAGACGATGTTGGCTACCAACTGGTTGCTTGGTAAGAATCAGTTCTCATTTTCAAATTGGTCAGTTATCATATTTAAATAAAAAAAACGATTGTCAATTTTTTTTATGTGCTGTATGTGCATACAAGTCCATTCACTTTATTTGTGCATTATTACATCCCTTAACTTCTAGATATTAATGATATAGTCTCTCTAGTTCATTATCAACATTGAAGTACATTTTTGCATAATTATCCCTGGAGTTTTTAAAATTTGATGGAAAGATCTTTCTTTTTTGCATTATTAAGTCTCTACACTTTTATACTTAAAATTTCATATGCATCCTTCTAAATTTTATGATATCATACTACCCTTTCTGAACACTAAATATTTCACATTTCTTGTTGCATATCAACTAAAATAGGAGTAGTTATCTATAACATGTTTCACTAAAGAACAAAAAGAGTGTTATGCTGTTCACATAATAATATTGTTTCCTTATTTCTTTATACACTGAAACATTATGTTATTAGTATCTGATTATATTTATTTACTACGGAATGTATAAATTTGATACTGTGATACAAATAGGAAATCGGAAATCGAAAGGGATAATGAATTGCAAAGAACAAGGTAGTCGGCTCTCTTCGAGTGGGCAAGTCTCCGGACACAGTAACAAGATCAAAAGAAACATACAATAATGAAAAACCTTGCTAATCTCCCTATTCTAGTCTAAAACAACAGCTAAGAATCTACCCACTAATCTAAACACTGCAGTAGGGTCAGAGTCTAAGTCGACCCGTTTGTGCTTCTTGTGTGAGTAACTAATACCGTGATCATATCATCTACCCTCCTGGTAAAACGACTTGTCCTCAAGTTGAAACAAAGGGAATTGCTCACGTAGAAGGTTACAAGTCTCCCAAGTAGCTCCTTCAACTGGATGGTTCTGCCAAGAAATCAATAGTTCCAGCACTTGTGTTCTAGCCTCTAGTACCCAATGGTGTTCAAGAACAGCTGAGGGTTGGAGGTCAATTTCCCAATTGCTAGTAAGAGGCAATGGTGGAACTGGAGCAACTGGCATTGGTCCATGAGTAGGTTTGAGCATGGATACATGAAAAACAAGGTGGATACGCTACTCAGGCAGCAGCTCCAACTCAAATACAACAGGCAACGTGGCGATAATTTCTCATATTGCATTTAGCTAGACTCTTCTGTCTGTATGACTGGATTTTGAGGAAAACAACACCACCCACACTAAAAATAGCTCCTGGCGTTTCTAATCAGCTTGACATTTCATGTGATTCTGTGCTCGTTGTTAAGTTGGCCTGTAAAAGTTTAAGCATCTCACCATGGGAAGTGAGTTGAGATTCCAACTCAGCATTCGTTGTTTCACCTATAACATAGGTGAAAGGGTAGGTGGATCCCGTCCATATACAGCTGCGAAAGGAACTGTCCTCATGAAAGAGTGGTAACCTGTATTATAGGAAAATCCATGAATAAGACCAGCACCGGCGTTATGTCAACTTTCTCATCATCGGGGATGTGGTAGTAATGGAAGTATTTCGGCTTTGAGGATCCATCCATGTGGATCTCCCCTGTTAAAGGTAGGAAAATCCATCTTGTTGTCAGGTTGATAGTGTTGAGACCTCAAGGAATTGTCAAACCTTTATCAAACCGACTGGATTTGTCTTGAGAACTAGCATTGGTTTTAGGGGGAGCAATATCTTCCTTCAACGACTCTCTGGAAATGTGGAATCCAACTGAGAAGTGATGGCTACCAATAGTGCAGCAGTTGGTCGAGATTAGTGATTAGTGTCGGGATTGCTCCAGGTGCTGGGTGCCATCCTTTGATTTCCAGCAATGGAACCAGATGATACAAATTGGAACTTAAAAGGGATAATTCAATTGTCAAGAACAAGGTAGTCGGCCCTCTTTGAGAGGGGCGAGTCTGCGGTTATAGTAACAAGATCAAAACAAACATGCAATTATGAAAAACCTTGGCTAATCTCCCTATTCTAGTCTAAAACAGCAGTTATGAAACTACCCACTAATCTAAACATGGCAAAATTAAAAGGAACAGGGAGAGAATGAGTCAAATTCGTTCAACAGCTTCAGCATTCAGTAGGGTCAAAGTTTGGGTTGACTCATTTGTGTTTTTGCGTCACTACACCAATACACATATATTGTATCATAATGTTGGTGTGTTGAATATATGAGTATGACAACATGAAATTTTGCAGAATGTATATGAAGTTATACTTATTACAAGTATAGTCCGTTTAGCTTTTTAAAGTCTTGGGAGTTAATCATGTAAAAATAAAATCCAGAAACTTATTTTCTCATTCAGCGAAAATTTATTTGGCACTGTTGTTTTCTTTCAAATTTTATAAAAAGAATATTGTGTATTCATGTATATGTAGTAAAGAAGCTTCATGTGATATTTAGAAACTTTTAGAAGCATTACATGGAGCTCTGCCGAAGATGTCAATGATCGCTTCTGATTTCAGTTACCTTCCTGATGTCAAAGTACCTGGTGAAAGAGCTCCATTGGTTTCAACCAAGGTACTATATTTCAATAATTTTGACCAAACTACTAATAGTAATAACACTGAATACCGTAATGAACCATCTTTTTCCTTTATTGAATAAAATCCTTAACGAGACCATGAATGTTGAAGAATAAAATCCTCAATCTTTGAATTTGAAGGTTCGAGCTTACACCCCTAGGTTTCAACTAGAGGTGGAACTTAGGTGTGCTAGACAGTTTGGGAAACGAGTCGGTTAAGTTTGCCCAAAAGTTTTAAGTTTTTTATAACTAATAAATATGTCAAATGTGATTGGTGATATTGTACTATTTCAGTAATAATCTAAATTTTTAAGTAAAATGGTGTAGGATGTTTGTTGCATTGTAATACATGTTGGCCAGCTTCCAATCCTTTGATGTATACTCTTTTAAGCCAATAATTATATTTGTCCTGTTGGAGATAAAAATATAACCCGGATCAACCCACTCTTAAGTAAATGGGTTGATATTTCCACCTCTTGTCTCAAACTTTTCATGAAAATACACTGATATACATATCATGTTTCTGACATTATCATCATTCATTGATCATCTTCCCTTTGCGTCTTTGCAGAAAGATGGAAGCAGTTCAGACCATAGCACATATCTGGATGCCAAGGTATTGTTTGCTGCCCATGCTCTTCAAATACTCTTGCAACAGTTAATACGACACAGATGTTTGGAAACCCGTTGATTATGTAATATGCCTAAAACACCCTTTAAACGGACAAAACCAATTAATCTCTATACAGCCCATATGCATATTTGTACACAAATAATCTAAATCCACATTTTTGCTCCATGATGTGTCTTTTTATCTTTCTTACAGGGTGACACAGATATATTTTTCCCAACAGATTTTTGGCTATTAGAACGCATCGACCATTACAGTTCTGGGTGGTTAAAATCTCGAATTGAATGTTTTGATAGGTCCTCCAAACAAGGAAAGAAAAGGCGCACCATCACGGTATGTTCAAGCCCTTTATTTAACGTCAACTACTAGAGGTGGCATGACGTGTGGGGCGTAATGGATCAATAAGGGTTATGTTTAAACGGGCCAATTTTCAGTCGAGTTCAAACTGGGTTGGTTTTACTGGTCAAAACTTTTTGTCTATTATTTCAAAATTATTGAGGGATAAGTGCATGAAATAGAATCAAGTTATACATTTCTGATTTTAGCATCTGACTTAAAAAATTGAAACCAGCTTACATAGTTACATACTTATATGTTTATTTAATTCTCTCTCTCGTGTACATGTATACGGTCAGTTTTAAACTCATTAATAAAAAACATTTTTTACTTGTTTTTCACAAGCAGTTTTTGCATATGTGGCATCTGATGTGAGAACTCGCATGTCATCAACCAGCGCCACGTCAACAATTTGCACACAAAATTAACTAAAACTCAAAAATACTTTACAAGTTGGTTTTTGTATGTGACCTAATTTAAAGTTGGATGTATAAAATTTGGAGAAAAGAACATAAAGATAGTTTCTAGTTCAGGCACCTTGCCCAATAAAAATAAATAACCAAATTTTTGCCTATAATAATTCAAAAGGTTGTATGCATTAGAATCAACTTTAGACTAGTTTAACCCCGTTTGACTTGCTCCCTGTTTAGTTAAAAAATAAATTTAATTGACCCTTGATAACATCATATAATATGACTCAAAACAACTTATTTATAAGAGAAGGGATCAAATTTGCCACTCTATCATCTACTATTGTGTGAGCTTTGGCTTACTGGGGAATCTGTGTGGTTGTGTGTGCAGCTTGATACGTCAGTCTTTATGGAAGAATTTGGTCTGCCCACGAAGACAAAGACGAAAGATGGATACAATCCTCTTCTTGATGACTTCAAAAATACTAAATTTTACCTTAGTGTTCCAACACACAATACCAAATAAAGCAATTGACGATGAAGAAGTCAAGTGTGAAGATATGCCATAATTTGGCGTGATGATTGATGCCCAGACTTAGTTGATCGCTCTTTTCCATGGATGCATGCATACTTGCTTGGTTACCTGGAATTTCAAATTCAAGTTTAAATCGTCATCAGAATTTTTATTTATGTGGAATCCTAGTAACAAAGCAAACTACAAATTTTGGATCGAAGCTTGACATATTGAATTCTAATTCAACTGTGTTCATTAATGTAGGAAGTCGGGCTTGTCATCCTCTTTGCCCAGCTTCATCTCCTTCATTACCAATCCCCAACTACAAACTAAAACCCACCCATCGTGAGTAGAGGGGACGGGGTTAGCGGTCCAAGTAGAAAGTGCATTTTAGTAAGGTCGTAAACAAATCATTTATGGTTTTCTTAATTATATATTCTCATAGATTTTGATAAAAAGGCTAGCCGTACAACTTGTTTTGTAGATCTAAAAGAGGAAACTCGTATGATAATTTATAATTGTCTTTCATGAGGATGGGTAACGACAATGTGATTTTTTTCAGCATCAAGTCTATTTTTTTGTTACGAATTAAATTCACTTATCATATGTAATTATTAGAAAGCTAATGCACGCACTCAAGAGTGTAGTGGTAATTTGATTTGTGTTACGACTATCTAACCGAAAGAAATACATCATGCAGTTATGATAAAACTAAACAAACACATCATCTTCCACTGTCCTACGAATCAAGTTATGAGCTGTTTTTTTTAATTGGTTGGGGTGGCTGAGGCTCATATATCATCCACAGCCATGGTGGTTGATGTGGGTGCATCGGTTAGAGCCAAGACTTGTGGTTGGGTAGGCCGAAGGTCTTTCAACAGAAAAAACCCAGATGAGTAGGCTGCTTTCACCAGTGCATCTTGTAGAAACTTGATGAATTTCTCTAGCAAAATCTCAAATGGTGGTTGGGATGCTTTTGCCTCAAAAAATATCAACTCCATTAAAATTCACTTCACATGGGTCGAACAGATCTACTTGCTTAAAAGTTGACTGAAGTGTTACTTGTAATGTTTAAACCTCCTAGACAAATAAACAAATGTTTTTTAAACTTAGTACGTTAAGTAATATTAAAAAATATGGCTGACAAGTTGTTGGCAAGTCAATTCAACCATGACCATTTTGACGTAATATCCATTTTAACCCTTGCTGAAAAGGATGTGACCAAATGAACCATACTAACCTGCGTCGATTCAACATCCTCATGACCAGAATCTTAACTTTAGCTTAACATAATCATCACATTTCACTCTCCAATGCCACTTTACATCTATTGTCAGCTTAATTAATGTAAAAATATTACAAGATACTTGATCTGGTTTTAAAAACATATGTAACGCGAGCATTAAACACTAATAATTGATCTTATTTTGGTTTGTTCACATTTTTAAAAATTTAAATATAAACTCCCTCATGAACATGCCACTCACAAGATATACTCTTTTGTATTTTGATCATGAACTTGACTAAGAGGATATCTTCCGATTCTCATTTCACTTATGATCTTTTGTTATATATATTTTCTTCCATGTTATTTGATTTGAAGCTTGAAGAGTAGAAAGGTGCATGGCAAGTGTGATTCATGTATTATGTAATAACAATGGGAAAGTTAAAAAGAGTGTTGATGTTGAAAAGAATTGTGTTTTGTATGTAAAGATTAAAGCACTTGAAGTTTTGAAAAATAGAATCTTTTAACTTTTTAAAAACTCATTTTCTCCTGACATGTTTTATCTCATCAAAACATATTTTCACCTCCTTTCCGTTTATCTTCTTTTTCAACAAGCAAATATCCAAGAAACGGCAATCCAAACCAAACAAAACATTTGCATAATTGCATCTGTTGGGTTCTCATGTCTTCTTGTTCTCTTGTTCTGAGCTTTAATCCTCTTCATTCATGGCGCAGATCATCAGCAGAATTGGGTGTTAATCTCAATTCTCTGAAGCCGCCTCCTCCTCCTCCTCCTCCTCGTCGTCGTCCTCACATTTGTTTCTGTTTGAGCTCGGAAGAGACAAGATGGCTCCGGGAGGAGCAGCGGTGGCTGCGGGAGGAGCAGCGGTGGATTAGGGAGGAGCGGCGGTGGGAGGCAGAGAGACAAACTCTATTGAATGAAATCAAACATCTGAAACTCAAAATTGAGGAGCTGAGACGACGGGAAGGGGATAATACTTCCGCTTCCAAGTTGTTGCATGTGTTGAGGAAAGAAATAGATGTGAGTCAAATCTCGGAGACTGGGTCTAGTGCTGTGCCGCTGGTGATTGAAGAGGATGCTCAAGAGATAGTCGTCAAGGCTCAAGCGGACGTCGTGGTCATTAGGGCTGATGACGACTTCAAGAAGGAGGTAAACATCAAGACTACAACTTTGAGGGTAGGATCACAAGGTGATCAGGTTCAGATGTTGCAGGTTTGCTTTCTTTCATTGATTTTTACATTACATTTACTGCTGTGTTTAAAGTAACCAGTTCAAGATGCCAGTATATAGGATTTTACTGCTGTGTTTAAAGTAACCAGTTCAACACAAATACATTCAAACACTTCATTCATTATTCCACATCACATATTCACTTTCTAACCTCACTCGTTATCCCATTCTAATCCACCTGCAGGAGGCATTGCTAAAATTAGGATTTTACTGCGGCCAGGAAGACGAGGAGTTTGCTAGCTTCTCAAGTGGCACAGAGAGAGCTGTAAAAACATGGCAGGTGACCCACCATTTCCATTTTCTTATCAGAAATGGCACCTAAATAGAAACAAAGAAATAAAAATAATACAAACTTTATGCATTTCTTGATTCTGTAGATGGTGTGTATTGTTTTTTACTTCTAGTAATGCCTTAGTTTACTTGTGTGATTTGTGCTTGCAAGTCTTCCATAGGTGTGCCTGAGACTGGAATAATGACAGCAGACCTTCTAGAAAGATTGTTTATAGGCCAACAAGACCAGACTTCTGGCTTCAAGGTGAGAGACAATCTTGAACTTGACAGTACCAGAATTTAGAAATCCTGGTGGCACCGCTATAAGGACAGGTTGGATTGCGGGTTGATTCTTGTGTGTGTCGACATAGGTCATGTTTAATAATATGCTGATCCAGAAGCATCTTTTGTTCCCTTTTCTTTTTAACTTATGAATAGTTATGCCTCAAGTATATTTACCTAACTATATTATTACAATAGAAGATGAACTACATTTTCAGATTTGTTTTGAAAAAGCATGTCTCAACGTGCTGCTTCAAAATTGTGTTTTTCCTCTATTAAACACAAAAAATCACGTTTTCAGATGGTTTGTTAACCAATATTTCTGATTATTTGCGTTTTGTAAACGTATTAAGCTGATGATCTTCTCAAAATGCAATTTCAAACACCCTCTAAATCTCTTAGCTTAACCCATTAGACGTTAAACGTGGGTTTGAACTGCCAGCTCTAAGAATTACCATAAAGGCTAATGTAATTGTTCTAGGAGGGTTCAAATGGAGTTGCTCCAAATTCTATAACACAAACACCAGAAACTCCTTTGAAAATTGTGAAAGAGGTTCCAGAACCTGAAGTATCAGAGCATCGCGTCTATCTTCTTGGAGAAAACAGATGGGAAGATTCATCCAGGCTGAAAAACCGAAGCAATCAAAGTCAGACGAGTAGCAAAGGTGCCGTCGAGATGAAGTGCATTACATGTCGTGGGGAAGGCCGGTTATTGTGCTTAGGTGCGGTTTCTTATTCCGTTAACTACCATTTGGAATAAACATTACTTGTAGAGGTGGCAAGTGGGCGGGTCTGTCTGGTTGGGTAAGGTCAAAACGCGTAGTTTTTATGTGTCTCAAAGCCTAAAACAGGTAGGTTTAGGTTGACCCGCCAACCCTCTTTTTTCCTTTTAGTTATATAGTAAACAATTATTAATGTATTAAATACAATTGTAATTGGGGGGGGGGGGGGGGGTGTACTACTGTTAAATTAAATATGATACATTCTCTTAATAAAACGATTTAGGACATCCCAAGTATTTGAATACACTCTAGGCAACCTTTTGACCATCTTCTTTTGTACCTACTCTTGACCTGATGCCATCTTCAAAAAAAATACAAACCATTTTGACTCGCTTTCTAATAAATGAGTTGAAATTCCACCTTTAATAGCATGGTCTAGTTCTTATAATTAAAGGTGTGTCCATGTTTGATAAATGACCCTGAATAATACATATGGAGTGTTTGGAGATAAGTTTTTGAAAGTGATTATTGTAACTTGAAGTATCAAAATTGATGATTATAAGTTAGAAAAATGTTTGAAAGTTTACATCCATCTCAGTAATCAGTCTTCTTAATACACCAGCTTCTTTAAATTTGAATACTTTAACCCTAAAAACCAGAAATTAAAACATAATCAGCAATAATCACTTTAATACGCATCCAAGCGCTTGATAACTGATGTGGTCAACAAGGGCGAAGATTCATGGGGGCCGGGAGGGCCCCCCGCCCCTCTTCTTTTTTTCGTCAGTAGTGTAAATTTCTGGCTCGATAGTGTAAATTTTCGGTCCGGTAGTGGAATTTTTTTAATAAATATAGATTCCGCCCCCCTAAAATAGTTAACTTTTGCCCCCGGCCCCCCTTAAGCTTTCGTTCAAGCTCCACCCCTGGTGATCAATCATTACAGTTGTTTTTTAATAATTCTTTTTTACAATTATCATTATATGACAAGTTATTTTGTTGCAGAATGTGATGGTACAGGGGAGCCAAATATAGAGCCGCAGGTTAGCGTATATTTTGAAAGCTTTGATATATGACTAAAGATTATAAGGCAAAATCTACGAAATAGGAAGATACTTTACACTTTTTCCTAATTTTAGCAAGTGAAAATTTTAAGCTAGTGATAAAATCTGTTTCTCACCTAGTTCAAGGCTGGTTGTTAGAGTTCATTTGTATTTCATACATTTTGCGTAGCCAAATTTTCCCACATAGGTGTGTTTAAATGTTGACTTTTGGTGCAGTTTTTGGAATGGGTAGGTGAAGACACAAAATGTCCATACTGTGAAGGTGATGGTCATACCATTTGTGATGTTTGTCAAGGAACAGGAGTCGGCGTTGGTAGTGGGTAATCTTCACATACATCATCAGTTTTAGTGGACATTGGATTTTGTTTGTAACATACATGCATGCAAGTAGCGATTCACAAATGTGTAGATGAGCCTAAATCATATTATCTGTTTACTAATATAGCTTATGTAAAATGACAAGGAATAACTTCAAATGTTATTCATTAATGGGTCGAAATAAGGATTGCACGTTACAAACTTCTTATGCATTGAGTTAAAAAAAAAAAAAAAAGGCTCATAAGCCTAAAATAGTAAAAGTTGGTCGCATGTTATGTACTTCTTATACGTGATGTGATTTTTATCAATTAAGATTTTATTTACGCACTTGTTTTACATTTTTTTAGCAAACAAGAACTTTCGGTTAATGTTCGGTTATTGTGAGTTCGGTTATTGTGATTTCATGCAAACCCTTATTACGAAATGAACCAGAATCAGAATGTAAAACACATAATAATCATGTATTTCTTTTGTATTACATAAACAAGTCTTGTGTGGTACCTAAATGAAATTTAGGTAGCTAGGTACTTGTAGCTTAATATATCATATAGTCTTTTGACTTTTCTTAATAATGTTCGGTTGTCTTGTCGATACACAACAATTTGATATTCCATAACATTCGTTTCAGGTTTGCTTTCACGTATTACTAATGGTATATTATATTATGAACATTTTTTCACATCGACACCATAGCATTTATTCAACCTATAAATTAAATCATATTATATATCTTTTATCCAACCTGTATTAAAACTAACTCTGTAGAACAACATATGATATGCATTCTGAACCGCCCAATTGAAGGACACCGTATGAAAACAAGAACCCTCTCAATAGAATCTATACACAATTACAATTCTATGTCTGCAGACGTCAATCAATCATCACAAGCAAACTAACAGAAATTCCTCTACCTAATGTTTCATAACCCCCATGCGTCAATTATATGTGTTTTTAATCGGTTTTGGTGTTTATTTATGTCTCTTGGATAAAATAGGTGGTAGCCTTATGTATTAATTTGGCTTTCGATGTTTACATGGCAAGATTATATTTGATGTTTATTTCGGTGCTTCAGGAAGATTTGGATCTACAGGGTTCAGAGATCGCAAAGAAACGAGAATAAAGGAAGAAAACGACCAACTCGATGTATTACTTTATGATGGGAAGGATCAATGAGTATGAGGATTATAACAGGGAGATTCCAGCTAATGACAACGCTGATGCGCTGGATAATATACAGCTAATGCCCCAGAAGATGATGAGTCATTGGGCTTTTTTGAAAAAATCTCTCAAGAGATGAAGATGATTACACAAGGAGCTAGTAGGTTGAATTAGGAGGAATATCCTCCGAAAAGACTTGATGCTTTTCAAACCCGAAACACGAACTTATGCTGAGGGAATCAGCTTCGGAAAAGAGAGAACCAGTGCTAGGAAGAAGAAAGAAGACAGCAACCAGTAAAGATAACGACGCAGTTCCTGCTTAAAAGATGAGGAAATGAATCTCAAGATAATCGATTAAGAACGCCAAAGCAAGCTCTAAATGGGATATGAGGCGACAACCAGCTGCATTGAGTTACCATTTGACAATCTTGTTCTCGAATAGTATACACTCATATTTTACACACCTCTTTACTTGATAGAGTTAAAAAATTCATGAAGCTACAGATTGTTGTTAACATATCGAAGAGGCATTAAATATTTTAAATAAATTATTATTCATGTATTATATGGTGAGGTTGAAGATTCAGGTCTTGTCATACACAAATGGTGTAGACTGAAAGTAATAAATCTAGCAGCATTACCTATAAGATCAAAAAATCCTATTTCTTTGTATATTTATATTATTTTATTTAAGAAAAAAACAAAGTAGAGAAGAATCTATCCTTGTATGTTTTTTCTTACATAAAAAGGAAGATAGATCTTCTTTACTAAGGTGTAAATGCAGTCATTATTTATTCTTTCTTTAGATTGTGCATTTCAGTAAGTATCTTTGGTCGTCCCCAGGCCAAAAAGAATCAATTAGATTAAACAAGTAGACAGAAATTACAGCCGTCGAGTACCTTAACAATCTGATTGGCTGTGTCAGCAGGTGCAGTTAAACACAGAGCCGCTTAAACACTTGGCTTTATGCACCATCTTTTTAACACCCGCCTCACTAGTGAAATCCAAAGGAGACTCCTGAACTCTATCCATCATGTTAATTTGAGGTGCACTTAAAACCACCTTTGCAGGGGACAAAGCCCATTGCATACCCCAAATCGCAAGCGGTCTCATGTATACAAGTGACCGAAAATGCCCATCCATCGTCCATCCCTCTGGCGTCTGGAAAGCGTATCTGCAAACACCAAACATAGTTATTTTAATAATTGTTTTTTCTTTCTTTTTCTTTTATTGTCTTTAACCATTTAAGGATGGATGGATTCAGGAGACTTACCCGAAACCTTCTTCTGACCAGCCGGCTGTAAATATACCTTGAGCAGTTGTAAAACCCTGTTCTTCCATACCCGCATGGATCATAGTGGCTGCAAGTCCATAAGTGACCCCGGCCCACACTTCACGAGACTGCATGC
This sequence comes from Flaveria bidentis, assembly GCA_018326385.1. Lineage (NCBI taxonomy): Eukaryota > Viridiplantae > Streptophyta > Magnoliopsida > Asterales > Asteraceae > Flaveria > Flaveria bidentis. Next base: position 7,423 of record BJCM01152424.1, on the reverse strand, counting down.
AAGTCTCGTCCACCTTTCCATTAGGGTGCATACCATTCACCGCCCCCATTCTACCCCCACCAACTTTCATAACATTATAATCATAAATCTTCTGCAGAGTGCTTCGAATCTTATATTCATCAAACAAATTTGGTAAACCCGATGACGCCATATACCATTGACCAGCTAATTGATCAGCTTGAATCGACTTACTATTACTGCTTGACCCGCTATCATAATTGAAGTAGGATCCATTCCATAGTTTCGATTCAAATGCAGTTTTTGCCTTGACGAACTTACGTTTATACCCTTCAGCTGTGGCTGAGTCACCTAGCTGTGCAGCCATGGCTGCCGTTGCTTGAAGTGCTGCCAGCCATAAACAACCACAATACGCACTTACACCATGGACTGTCCACGCATCATATGTTTGGTCCGGGAAACCGTCATTTTCAATTAAACAGTCGGAGTCTCGGTCAAACTGGTCCATGTAAGCCATGGCAGCACAGACAGCAGGCCATACTTCAGCTCCAAACGACAAATCACCGGTTGCAGCAAAATCTCTGTAAACTTGAAGGACAAACTTAGGGTTTAAATCTTTCCATTTGCTCGTATCATGTATGTTGTATGCGTTCATTTCATGCCATGGATCATGAGTTCCAAGATCATGTGGGACTGCCCCTTTGACTTTCCGAATTCCACATTTTCCATCTGCTAGAAACCTGACTTTTCTTTGGTCTTCAAATAAAACGGCTCTTGCGAATTCCCGTTGAATACTGAGTTCGATTTTCGGAAACAGTTCAAGAAGAGCAAAAGACGCATAGAAATGAACATCATATGTACACCACATGATGTATTCTATACCTTCTAAATACAAAAAGCTACCAACATCTTCGGTGTCATTATTTAAATTCAAATGATGTTTTTTGTCTTCTACCTCAGGCTCATCTTCACTACAAGTTGAGAGAGAATTTTCATAGTCATATGTAATACCGTTGTCGGTGGCATCATCATGAACATTATTTGTGCCATTTGTTATTTTCTGTTTATGCTTCTGATCATGCATGAAGTCAGCTGCTGGTAGTGGTGTGTCTGAAAAAGATACCAGTCACTAAAGATAATTAAAAAAACAAAAAAACAAAATTACAGGACAAGCTGCAATGCATGAACAATTAAGTATGTTGTGTTTGATAGGGGATTTGTACCAATCCAGATTGTACCCCCAGCAACCAAGAAGTAGAGCTCATTGAATAATGTAAACTTGTACCTGAAAGTGATTAAGCCGATACTAAATAAATCAAAACGGGATAATAAGTCTCAATATACATGGTGCAAGGAAATAAATGTTTAAAAGTGCTTATGCTTTTATTATTATTAATATTATTTTATTATCACCATGGAAACCTTTCACTGGAAAACTAATGGTACCTCACTAACACGCTACTAACTAATGGGACTAGGTAAACAAAGCTAGCACTCGGCATGTGGCCTTTAAGGGTTGAATGCAAACATGAGACCTATGGGTATCCGCTTACCATCATGCCACCCGTTGAAGGTTATACTTATGCTACTTGAGATTATTTAATGATCCCTTTTTAATGATAATTTGAGCTTTCAGCAACATTCGATAATTCTAAGAAACATATAAAATAATGTGAAAGATAAGGGTCAGCCATTTGATAATCAATTCAACTGAAGCTAATACACAAGTGATTATTTGACCTCTAAGATCAAATAAAATATCAATGTTAAAAAAGTTACCATTCCGGTAGCTTGTCGTTTTTCAGGATTGGATTTTGCCATTTCTCAATCTCCTCTTCCCATATCTTGTAATCTGTGAGCAAAATACACATAGAACAATTAACAAGTTTTTTTAAGGATAAAACAACCAAACTACATGATCATAACGCTTACTTGTTAGAGCATCATGAACCAAGTCCTTAGCAGCCCTCTCAGAAGTACCATAGTACCTGGTGTACCGCCTGGAAAAGAGAAGTCAGCAATCATATAACATAAGATCCCAAAAATAATTTCTTTATATCACAGTTGACCTTTAAACAACTAATAATATCAAATGAACTATTCCATGGTAAATAAAACATATTGGTTACCTGTAACAATTCGTACTACTCAAAAAAACAAATAGAAAAGCACATTATTATTGTAAATCATCTCAGCACATTATCCAGTATTCCAGTGCAACAGCGATTACAGCATGTTACAAGTAACTGTTTATACTTTATTTAATATGGAAAGCGTAAATAAGACACTTTTAGTGTTTTGAGAGGGTAAATAGGATGCTACAACAATTTAAAAGGATATATATGGAACTAATCCTACAAATAAACTCAAAAATACAACAACTAACCTGTGATATGATTTCCCTTTCATAAATTTGACTTTTGGAGAAGACCATGCAATAGCAAATGCCACGGTGCACTTCCCATTTGGTTCGACCCATGTTGAAGCAGATACTGCAGCACAATTTGTATCCCCAGCTGATGAAGGAACTGTTGGGCCCGTATTAAAGTTACCCTGATCAAAATGACCATCCTACAAAAGAAAAGTCACTATTAAAGAACAAAAAAGATATAGTATAATTTAAAAGATGAAATAATTACCTGCTCCATTTTGGCCCACATTTCTTTAGCAGTAACAGAGCTTCCTTCAGACAAACCAAAACTCGGTAAAATTGTAACATTTACATTCTGGGTTTCACAGGCGGCAACGGCAAATGTAACAGGATGGTTCCCTTTAGCTGTCCTGCAAAGCATAATTAATTTTTATTAATTTCTTTTAAATATAGATAAGTGACAAATATGTTATAGATATTGTTCCAACTGTAATCTAATCGTTAAAATAATACAACTTAGAAGGTTTAATGCTATAAATATACATTTTGGCCAACATCCAACCAGTTTGAACAGTTTTCTTAAGCAACCCGACCAGGTAGAGATAAACATGACCCAATACACCCCAAACATAAGCAAACAGATTGAAATTTGCCACTTGTACAAGGTTAATTGTCATGAATATATACACAATTGACTTACTTGTGATGTAGAAGCACACCAGAGACTCCATCTTCACCTCTGTTTAGCATAAAACTTATGACAAAAAACAAGCTAAAGCTGTTGATTTTAAGCACCGAGAAAATCAGACTTACATAAACGGCTCGTTTACATGATCCCCGGAAAGATGTGATATACCGCCAATTGAGTTCTATAATACAAACACGATTTTTAATATTTAAGAAATCAGAACAGGTATTCTAAAATGTGGAAAGTCAAAGTGGTAGGCTTACTGCCCAAGTTAAGAGAAGGCTGACTTGTGCTCTTTCTTTCCCGGTATTCACCAACTAACAAATAAAGATGTAATGAACTTGTAATCTGATCATAATCACAGTATAATGCAAAATAACAATTCACATTTATTAAATTTCATACCGTATAAACAAATACAGATGTAGGAAGACTACTGTCTCGATAATTATGAGGCAAAAATGGCGAGACTTGTCGACATGACACTTTTAGTTCTGGGTCAGGTTCGCCTATAATAAGAATTCAAAAGATAGCTCATAATTTTAAGGAAAGGAATGTAAAACAATATAAAGAAGTATGATGTAATGAATAATGCCAAAAATGGTACCATCATAAACGGTCCATGCCCGTGGGAATAATGCATGATATGTGGAATGTTGGCCACTTAAGTTCCAACCCCATGATGATAAACCTTGATCTGTACATTTTCTGGAATATAATACAAAAACTAAAGTTATCACCTCTGCATTGTTGATGAAATTAAGAGGGGCAATTTTGACCCATTTACCTACAAATGGGTCAATTTGGGTTATGTTATATCTCTATCAAGTCAAATCAACAAAATCAAAAGTATTACTTAGAAAGTAAACAAGTTAAAACATGTCGAATGTCACCAAACGTTACTTCTTATTGCATAATAATTTCTTGAATCACATAATGCAAAAATTAGGTCAATACTGCCATAATATGTTTTTGTTATCATGTATTAAACACTATACTTATTAAAAATTGGACGAAATGTGATTTAGGTCAACACAACCTAATTTATAACAAAAACTACCCATTTTGACCTGTTACCAACACACCCATATGCCACCTATGCGGATTAAACATTACACTAGGTATACCACAGCAAAAAAAGAAAATAAAAGAATTGATTAAACAATTACCCTATCCCTTCATGTTGGCCTGGAGATAATACAGATGCATACTTTTTATGGCCACCTTCTCGTGATATAAAAATCTGTATTCATTGATAAAGTAATTCATCCAATAGCCAGATAACATCTATAAACTAAAAAAAATTGGGTTGCATGCTACAAACATCTCACTATTAAAAGTTCTACATAAGGCACAAGCATACACTTATAAATGAATATTTTGTGGAATAAAGCCAGTATATAAGTAATGACAAAATAAAGGCATGAGATTTACAGAGAACTGATTGGCCATCACAGGGGAAGCCTCACATGTACCCGGAAGGATTTGGAATTGCCTAAACTCTCCTCTAAAACCTCTAGTTATGCTGCCACTTCTGTGGAAAAAAAAATCTTAAAAGGATGTTAAATATGAGAATTATGCAAAAATGAAAATAATTTGTTTGTTCACAGCTTACCCCATCCCACCAAGTGGAACCCCCTGGGTTGCTAGTGGCTTTCCTTCACGATTGAAAGGATCAATGGGTGCCCTCTGCACACATAATATCACATTTGCAGCAATGAATTATAAGTAGGTCAACAAAAAAAACAAAAAAAAAAAAAAGGAAAAGTCACTCCTACCCTACCCCCCTTGCAGAAAGGGGAGAAGAAGGGGGTTTTGGATGTATGTGTTGGGAGTGATAACTGGTTTCTAGCATCCAGATAGCCTACTTTTGTCTATTGAGTCCTTAAAAGATAGAACTTGGCAGCAAAGTTATTAATATTAACCTGATTATGAATGTTCAGGAGTATTAAATAATCAAAAAAATCAGCAACACCCCCTAATTCCATATCATATAACTTGTCTCAAGAACTATATTGTAATTCTTGAAAATGCTAAGAAGAATATGTTACCCTTCCATGGGAGGCCTCTTCTCTTACGTATGACCATAAACGTAGGCCAAGCCGCATCTAGAATCAGTAATTAATAAGAATCAGTAATTAATAAAAATACAACATGAGGTTACAAGGTGAGAATCATATCACATTTTAAGCAAGTTAAATCTTGTAGGTAGAGTTAATAATAGAAAATAGGAAAAAGAAAAGATTATATAGAAAACATAGATGACCATTTTAAGTGCTTCCATAAAAGTAATACTGAATTCCTTGAGAATATTGGCATGAGTGTTTAACTTCCTTCTCCATGCTTGGTCAGGAGGGGCACCGCCATCAAAATCAAGCTGTATCCCATACAAATCATCAAGAAATGATTTTTTGAAATTGATTAGCGAGAAGAATTAGATTGACTGACTGACCAGGTGCAGGGTTGTTCGATTTATATATTCTTCAGGAGGCCATGAATTCCTTCTAAAATGGAAAAGATTGCCACTAACCATGTGGATGGATTTATGGAAAGAATGGGACAAGACTCAGAACTCAGATCCTGTGGTGTGGTGTGGTGTGGTGTGGTGAGGGATTGCGACTTATAACCTAATGATGAATCCCCAACGGCTCCGACTATTCAACAGCTGAGCGACCAACAAATATGAGATATGAGATATATCATATATGTGGTGCCTTCAACTCAACTCAACTCAACTCCAAAGAAACAAGGGTCAAAGGTGTGAGGTTTGAGCTATAAGCCTATAACCTAATTACCTAAACCCTAAACCTAAAACTAAAAGTGATGTGAGATTTGCCGTGCCGTGAAACTCAAGTCCGGTGTAAACGCAAAAGTGGGATCTCAGCCACCCACCAATAATCAATTGACCGACTTCGATTTCAAAATTTAATCATAAAATTTTTTTAAAAAAAAAAAAAGAAAGAAGGTTTTTGTTATCATAAGATTGGAGGCATGAGAAAGGGTACAGATTCCTAGGGGGATTGATCACTGAAGATGGAGAGCATTACACATTGACACCTCATCTGCAACTTCCGCCATCTGTAACCGATTTACTTACTTTACAAATAAGAAATAACCTCTTCTCTTCAATGGTGTCTCTCTCTCTCTCTCTCTCTCACACACACACACACAGTCACACACACCCCCAACAATCTTCTTTTCTTTATACACTCATCTAACTGAATACTTACAAGGAATTGTAAACAAAATAAGATTTCTTTTTAATATTTGACTAGCTACTTTTTACACTTTGTGATTATTACGATAAGTTGAAAATGAACACTTAATTTAGAAAACAAATCGCTTTTTATATAGATGTGCAAATTCCAGTATTCAAAATTCAGGCCCAAGGTCGGTTGTGGTTATTACGAGGGGAGGGGCTATAGACATATGAGAAAAAGGTGTATTCGAATTGCCGACTACTTACTCGATTTTTATAAACTATGATGCTTAAGATCGAAATCCTAGTTAATACTTCTTTTTTTCTTTATCATAGAACAAATTTGGATTATAGTCGCAAAATCTTTTAATAAAATCCTAACTTTTTTCTTTAGTACTTATAATCAATTTTAACAACTAACTACACTTTTTATAAAATCCCAAATTATTTCTTTAGTTGTCATAAATTTTCATATGGGAAAAATTAACATGCATAGGAAAAGTCATTAATATTATAATTATACTCTTTTTATTTAAAGACTTTTTTTATTTTTAAATACCATTTAATTTTATATCTATAAGAATTTAAACTCACTTAACTTTTATGATACTTTTATGAGTCATTCTTATAAGACACAATAACAAATAACAGAATCCTACATCATATTAATTTAAAGGATATTCACATGTGTGAGCCAACTAAAACACATTGATCCAACCATAGAATTGAAGTATCTCATACATATTAAAACAATTTAAAAGCACACAAAAAAGAAATGACATGCTGTTCCAATTATGAATCTAGGGGCACCTTTAATCTTCGTCATTTTTGTCATCTAGTTATGGATATAGTAATTGTTAAACATAAAACCTCTAAACATAATATTCAAATCTAAGTTTTTAAAATAGTCAAAACTTTCAAATAAGCCTACCAGCTACAATATCACACATAATAAAAAGACATAAAATCCAAGTCTAGACAAATAATCACAAAAAACACAGTAAATATAAATATAAATATACATATAAATATAAATATAAATATAAATATAAATATAAATATAAATATAAATATAAATATAAATATAAATATAAATATAAATATAAATATAAATACAAATATAAATATAAATATAAATATAAATATAAATAATAATAATAATAATAATAATAATAATAATTATAATAATAATAATAATTATAATAAT